>JBBLXU010003759.1:0-15450 GCA_037893425.1 Campoplex nolae | reverse complement strand
GACAAAGGACTCACAGTAACTTGCAATGAATATCGGAATAGGTTCTTTATGGATCTCTCCAAAGTTGACAGCTCATTATTCTTTTTCTTGTTGTTCTATTTGGCTGGTCTCCCTCTTCCGTGGGGTCAGCCTAGCCACTAGTATCACCGCTTCGGCTAAAGTTTGTATTTGTATAAGGTTGATTTTATTTGTACACACACTTCAATTGAGGAATAAAGTTAGTTGTTATGTTAATAATCTCTCATTGAAGATTCGCGTGCGATAAGTTTTACTTATTATTAGTTTATGCTTTTGTCCCGAGACAACAATGGAGAGACAATCGACCGGAAAGACAATTTTAATATATACTTTTTGTGTTCGTATCTTAGCGGCTTGTTTTTGTTTAATTTTCTACTTTTCATGATTATGGTTATGTTTGATTTGGATGCTCACAGCGTTGAAAAACGTTTACTTACCGTTTGACTTGGCATTACAAGCGGTTATGAGATGGGTGCGTTTACCTCCACGTTTGCTTAAGTTGGACATGTACAAACGCTTTCGACGCCATGAACGCTGTGAGCGCCCAAATCTAACGCACCCTATATCTCCAGAACCGTGCCAAACGTCTGGATCAATCTTTTACATGCATTAACAAGTATGAAGATCAGTGTTCTTTGATCAAATATTCAATAACAAAATCTCGCCAATTGAATAACATTGACGTTACACCTCATTTAACCATGTCGGAAAATGACCATATTAGGTAGTTCTAGCCCATCGACAATTTCACGCCGTTGTGAGCTGCTGCGTTCATCTTAAAGCGGCACATGGTGCGAACCGTCTACAGACTCAAAATTTTTTTTAGGTTGAATATTTGTATCGAAAAAAAAAATTTTCAAGCATATTTTTTCACTTTGGATTTTTATATGTATTTCCGCTAAGTATAGATTTGAGTTATCAACATTTAGAGAAAACCACGTATTGAAATGTTTAAAAAAAAATTTATTCCAACATTTTTGCAGTGTTTCACAATTAATATCAAATACATTTCTTAACATCGTTGGTTTTTTAGCCAAACTTATCGATTGCTACTTTTCTGAAATGGTCAACAATTTAAAAAAAGCCATGTCTTCAATGTTATGTGAAAAAAAAAGGAAAGAACCCAGAGGACATTTGGATTCAGCTTCACACAGTAATATATAAAAACAAAATTCAAAACTTCTAATCAATAAATTTGTTATCGAGGTGTACCGCGAGAAGGTAAACCAACATCACACCTCACCTGGAACTAGACAATCAGATTGTAAAATACAATACATACCTATTTATTATTACATTTTGTAAAAATGAAACGATTTACCTGGTAAATGGCGTGGCGATGATAAAATCACGTGCCTTTCCCCCTACATTTATTTTCTATAGTCCTCTCTCCCTATTCTCATGATAATTGACCATGGATTAAACTGCAGTAAAAAGACGAACTGAGACGCGGATAAATGTTCAGCTTCTTTTCCATGTAATGTTTTCAGTCATACTGGATCGATATATTGCCCCCAATGTGTATTGTGCCCACATCTGAAAATAATAAATTCTGCGTAATGTACACACGAAGTAAGGTGACTTTCAGCGTAACATTTCGGTACCACAATCTTTGAGATTACGGAGTCGCTCCAGTTCTGATAAAGCTCTAACATCATGAGGATGATGGAACAACTTTCGCCTATCAATTTCACAGATGACAATTCCTGCAAGAGATCGAACTCGACTAAGAGCAACATAAGCTTGCGCTTTAGCAAACATTTTCTTCCCTAAATATATTACGCCTCGATCTACTGTTGTTCCTTGCAGTTTGTGCACTGTTACAGCCCAACTAAGAATCAATGGCAGCATTACACGCTCAATGTTTCCAAATCCTTTGTTCCCTTGATATGTAACGCTTACCGGCGAAATTCCAACAAATCCATTATCATCTTTAAAGCTTCGTCCTACTAGAGGATCATCGAACTCGACAAATACTTTTTTCGGTAATTCTCCATCTTCAAGTTGATCCCGGCGTAAAGCTTCCCATTGGAAACCTCTGAGAACACCCATGGCTCCGTTGACAAGTCCTTCAGTGACACGAATATTTGCACGCAGCATAATCCTAGCACCAACTGCGAGATTTATGTCACTTAAAAAGCCCCCAGTGTTATTCGGATCATTGGGAACCACATTATTTGGCGGTTGTTGTCCGTAAGTTCGTGCTTCTCTCGATTCATCACGAGCGTTGATCTTATAAACTCGTACAGAAGATGCTAGTCGCTCCATCATTCTATCATTGTATGCCGCAACAAGCTTCAAGGTGGGAAAAATTCTAACTGCTTCGCCATCTGCGAATTCGTTTTCTAATGGTACTCGACTTCTGTCCAACAACATTTGATATTGATCCATCGTCATTTCGCCAACTCTTAAATTATTCAACAAGTCAACGAATGGAGCATCATTTTGCTGTCGCATATTAGCTGTCAATTCGCATAAACCAAAATAACGCCATAGATGCGGTTCTGCCATGTAATGACTGGGTTGATTGAAGCACCAGTTCCCTTTTACGGGTGGCAATTGCATTATATCACCGAATACTAAAACATGGACACCACCAAAAAGAAGAGTATTATTCTTCAATTCTTGCAGACGGAGATGAAGAGACCGGAGTATTTCGTATGAAACCATCGAAATTTCATCTATGATGAGCCATCGAATGTGTTTCCATTTGCGCCTCAAATCCTCTAGCTTTTGCCCATTCAATTGTCTGTACACAGAAGCCTTTTCTTTCTCAATTGCTAATGAAAAGGCATTGTGAAGTGTACGACCGTGAATCAATCGAGCGGCTACTCCAGTCAAAGCACAGACTTCAACAAATTTTGCATCCAGGAGTGAATCCACAGTTGGTGCGTAGCACGTTTTGATCTGATGTACAATCATCTTTAGTAAGAAAGTTTTACCACAACCAGCTCCACCAGTGACGAACAATTTAAGAGTATTGTCTAGATTTGGGTTTTTACCGAGATCGTCTTGAATAGTATTAGAAATTTTTTGGAAAAGCTGTTTCTGTTCAATATTCATGCTTCGGACACATTTCAAAAATTCTTCATTTGTAAGTACTGGTTCTCCTGCATTGTCAGCACCATCATCTTGCATATCAACGTCCAGTAGTCCAGGCTCATAACCCTCTACAATCGCATTAAGTTGATTGTTTTGTTCAACTGGGTTATCATTCAACTCTCTTGGCCCTTGTGATCCATTCACCCCTAATGCTAAAGCCTGGGCAATAACTTGATTAAGTTCGCGCTCTATGTACTGAAATTCTTGAATGGTTCGACCCTGCTGTAGTGGTCTTAGAAGATGGTATTTCGCATTGAAAGCAGCTTCGGCTGTTTCGTAATTTCCAATTAGTTCTTGTTCATTGCGAAATGGAATGTGCGCAACAAGGTAACTGTAGAAGTAACCTTCTCGATCGCCTGTTTGTGTATAGCATCTAGTTTTTAAAATGGCTCGTTTACGACGTTGTTTCATGCGCATGCCATTTTTCAGGCGAATTATTTTTTGGACAGTGTTGTCATCACCGACATTATACACTTCGTGATCGCCTTGCGAATCATCATCAAGATTAGAGCTCATATGTTCATACGTAACACTAAATTCGGCCAAACTCATTTCTTCTAAGTGATCCGGTCGAGCTACATAACGATCAAATATGTTGATGTGCACTTGCCCTTCATTACCATCACATCTAAGCATTCGATATCTTTCGTCCGGGCGGCAAGTATTGACAAACACAACTTTTCTAGTGCTGTCTCGCAATTTCAAGTGACAAAGGCGGAATGCGCACTCGGGTGCCGAAACTTGTCTGAATCTAAGTAGAGCCATTGACACAGCAAATAGCTGCCGGCCTACATCTCCACCATATCGTCGTACCCTTGTTAGCGCTTCTCTAACTGCTTGACCAACATCTTGTGGTTCATGTTTGGAAGCATATTTTGCTATGTAGTATGCTACTGCAATAACATTTCCGCATGGCTGAATGTCCATGTTTCCACCCCATAACTTTAGGAGAGTAGGATTATAGTTATTAACAAATACATCACTAGAATCGCGTTGTAGAATACAAAACCGTCCTTTGTTCGCGATGATTCCATCGGCATCCAGAATTTTTGTACATTCACTAACTTGTCTTGGAAAATGAAATCGACATATGTTGTTGGTGCGATTTTTATAACACGTTGGACTATGTTTATGAATTTGTACCCGTCGTACAATTGCTGCCAATTCACTGTCTGATGGGTTGGAAGCACCTGACACTACTTTGTTAATCACAGCAACACCTGCAGGTGTTTCAAAAGATGGTATCCCTTTATTCCAAGTTACCATGTGTACATGGGGACTGCCTCTATTTTGAAATTCTATTCGCCACCAACAGTCTTCTAATTCCCCACCTAAAATTTGACTATCACGCTTCAATACCCTAATTATTGCATGCAGTCGCACCATAAATTGCCGCGCCAGAGTTACGGGAGACTCCTCTATCAATTTCATTTTGTCCTCCCATGTCAAATGCTCAGGATTCTCTGTGCCCCGACCTGCTGCTATAAGACAAGCTTTAAGTGTATCTAACCAGTTTAGGTCGTTACAACTCAACGTAATAAACCACGAAGGTGGACCCAAATTGCGAACCATTGCAATTAAATCACTACAGGCAGTTTGCCAATAAGCATTTGAACCCCGCAATCCGCGCATATTCAAGTATAAATTTTGTACAAGACCTTCTGGTCGAGTGTTCCCTTGACGCAATCGAAGACATACACCAACATTTTGGCGAGCTCTATAATATTCCATCACGGACAAGGCATAGAATAAATAGTCATTTCTTTGAAATCTTTTATCATCGCTCATGATCCTTGCTTGACAATAATCTAGGGGCGTGATCGGGACAGGTCGTGTTGGTTCGTGGAGACCATTGCGGCCTTTAGGAAATAAGTAATACCAAGCCAATTCCTCAGCCCGTCGTTCTACATGCATTTGCAACGGTGGTGCGGTTTTTCTTTGCAATGTGCGTAGTGGAATACTTTTTGCGGATTCTGCATCATTCGTCGAATAACCATCAATAATTGCATCCACTTGTGGAATACAATCATCAACAGGCCTCAAAACAGACGTCATCATTGGCAGGTCATTTACATTCGACTCCGAATCTGACAGAGTGTTTGGCATTGATTCGACATGTGGTTCACATATTGTTGCATTTACCGCGCTCGGGACTCCTGCATCACGAAATGGGGAATCGCTTACCTTTTTGGTCACATTAACAGAAGTTAATGTATACTGATTACTATACATTTGAGATCTGCGTTGTGGCAGATTACATTTTAACAATTTCAGTAATGAATCAAGAGTTTCAAAGCGCATCAAGCAAGCGGTACCTTGTTTTCCGGCCTTTCTACCATTGGGTCCACGTGCATGGGAATCAAACAACCAATAATAATCGAACATGTTGAAAACAGCTACAGACAAGTTGTCCACAATCAATATTCCCGCAGAATATTTCGTGAGAAATGAATTCAAACCGTTTTTCAAATTTGGGAAATCTTTTTGGATATTAACTTGTTCCAAATGTCCATGTGCAGATTCGGCATCATTAATTATTAAATTATAGGTGTCTCCCAGTAAAGTTAAATTTTGAGGCAAATCAGTAACGGCAAGATATTTCGCGTTAGTGTCGGCAATATCGGGAACATTACGGGTTTCTACACTTACAGTATAAACCCGATCACCTGCGATTAAAATTGTGTCAACTGTATCTGTGGTCCACAAAGTTAAACGTGTAATGAACGACATAACAATGGCAACCAAGGCATTAGCTGTACCTTGATTAGCGCGGTTCGCTTCAGAGAAATGCTCATCACCCTGATGAAAAGACCCCCTCAGTATTCCACGAGAGTTCTTTATGTCCTTCATCACACCACGTGTATTGCCATGGTGGACGATTTTTTTATCTATATTATCAGCTGTTCGTACTTCATTCTCTACTACCTGACAAATCTGAGTAAGATCAAAGTTGATGTTGCCATAATCTATTTTAATATTGCGATACAATGGATTATGTTCCTGCAACCATATTAAAGCCTCGTAAATATTTTCCTTATTTACTTGAAACTCTCGTGCCTGCATGACATTTTCGAGTTTTTCGCACACAATTGCGACACCAACACTGGTGATTGACACCGGTAATTGTTCGATCACTTCTTCTACGTCTGCAGCAAAAAGAACGGTTTGACCCTTAAAACCGTATTGACCAAAACGGCCGCCGAACTTGATTATTTTGATGAACGATACAACCCTGGATATCAAGCGTTTTTCTATGTCTGACAATCTAGCAATCTCTTCAGGTATAGGATCTAGAAACATCGCGTTCCAATATGCCTGAGGTGGGCAATGACCTCTCTTAATTTTAGAGGCACATCTATTGCAAACTATAAAAGCTTGAAGAGTTTTCAATTCGGATGGTAAGATCAACCGAGCAGCATCGTTAATAATTAAATTACACGTTTGTGCCTTATAAAATAATCTTTTACAAGATCCACATGTTATGTCGGCAAATTTCCATATAGCTGCTTGAAACTCCTTTTCATATTTTTTAAAAATTATTTCCATCTCAGTAGGACTGGTTTCAGATGAAGAACTTTCTGTTGAGATTTCATTTTCATACAAAACTTTGGATACTTTGGCTGTTTTAGGTTGAACTACAGATTGTTTTCCAACTGTGGACTCTACTGCATTGTTTGCCTTCGGTTTGCTGTCTTGCGCCTTACGTTTGATCAATGTATGTAGCATACTGCAAACAGGTTTCACATTTTCAACCGAGCAATCTCCTTGATTTTTTATTGCTTGACGTTCAACAGTAGAAAAACCGTGTTCAACCGTAATGCGCGGAACTACGTCAGGTATACAATTTATGGGCGTCAGGGTGTACTGGTACTGACCCAGTATGTTGCTGTTTGATCCAGAAAACAGATTACATGCTAGCACACTGTACAGCGAGTTATAGTCGTTAAATCTCATGAGGCACGCTGCTCCATTTTGAACGCTTTGTCTCCCATAGGGTCCCCGTGCGTGGGAATCAAATAGCCAATAGTATCCACCATTTTTAAAGATCGCAATCGAAATCCCCCTCGTGGTCAATATACCATAACAAAAATTATTAAAGAACGAACTCAAACCATTTTGCAAATTTGGAAAACCTTCAATATCATGAATTAAATTCCCATCAATGCACAACGTTTCGTTGACCACCAGGTTCAATCGGTTACCACAATATTCCACGTAAGGACTCAACTCCGTAACCCGCAAAAACTCGCGATTGACTTCAGCTCCGTGTGGAACCATACGTTTTGAAATGCTTTCGATATAAAGTCTATCACCAAGAAGCAAAATAGTATCAATGGAGTGTGATGTCCAATTGGATAACTGGATTACCTGAGACATGGCAATAGCCATAGCAGCATTGGCAGTGCATTGACGCCCACGACTG
Organism: Campoplex nolae; assembly: GCA_037893425.1. Taxonomy (NCBI): domain Eukaryota; kingdom Metazoa; phylum Arthropoda; class Insecta; order Hymenoptera; family Ichneumonidae; genus Campoplex; species Campoplex nolae. The sequence goes on along the minus strand of JBBLXU010003759.1, from coordinate 7,907 downwards.
AGATCGCCAAATTTAACATCACCCTGGTGGAATGTGCCTCGGACAATCCATTCTTGAACGTTGCTCACAATTCGAATCGATGCAGGTGGCTCATGTTGCATGGCGTCAATTACTGCAGTCTTCTTATCACGTCTACGAATCTTTGCTCGGTCCGCTGTTTTTTTACTTTTGCGTCCAATTACAGATTTGCAAGGTGGCATATTTGCATCCTATGTTTTCTTGTTACCGTTTTTATAAAATTTTGTGGTTACTGTAATGATATAAAAAGAAAAATCGAGACATTATTCTTTCTAATACAATTGAAGAGGGATAGATGGAACGACCATACAATAGAGTAAGAGAAAATGATACTCATAAATGTTAGCACGTCGATTTTTCTATGCCCAAAGCAAAAAATACCTCTCATATAGATATAATAGATAGATATACAACCTCATCTCTGAAAAAAAAATCATATTTTGCGGGACAATATGAGCTGAAATAGAACAAATTTTTAAGCAACGCGTTGAGAATCTTTTCAATAGATGGTATAACAAGAAATATCAAAATTAATGAACTATTCCGATGACAATGTATATTTCTGATTGTTACGACCCAAGCCCTGTGTCGCAAGAGCGAGAAATATTACGAACTCGATCGCCTGACAGTAGGCAACCACGCACTACAGCGCTGCAGAGGAGAGTTAAGGGCCGACTAGGATCAGGCGCCGCTCTCACACCCCCCAGAGACTCCCCGACAAAACTCGCGCGACGTATGTCACGATTGGCCGCAAGAGGGAGATTTTGAGAGCAATTCTCATCGACTGATCAATCACCTAAAGCCAATATCTTGATCGCAACGATCAAGCAGATTCACCGATCTCAGCAGTAGCACTCTGTGTGCTATAAGGATAGAGCTGCCTACTCCTTAGCTACACCAGATCTGGTATACCTCATCACTACGGCTACTCCTGCCATCCCCAGTGGTGCTCCACCCTGGAAGCTCATCCCGATCTCAGGGCTTGAGAAAAGGAGAACTCGGCCACATCAAGTCACACTCAACGACTTCGACATCCGAGCCCGCCGCTGGACGTCACCAACTTACGGTGCTGTGCCTCCGCTGTTGTCACCACTGCCTCGCTCACCGCAAGCGTCAACAACCACTGGGACTCAGACGACAGCCTGCCGTGTCCACCGCGGCATCCAGGTCAACTATTGCAGTTCAGACGGTGACTGGGAGCCAGTGCCTGCTGTGAGTCGACTCCCTGCAAGAGCACCACTGCTGCCACCTCCAACACTCAGCCTCTCGAGCATCGGGACTACAGCTACAGCGGGAGTTCAGACTTCGAGCCAGCTACGAGAGGGAACTCCCCCTCTCCCCATCCCCGAACTCGACTTCTCGCAATCCAGATGGCGAGTCACCAAAACTCATCCTCAGCTTCTCTGGAGGGAGAAACCCCCTCCACGTGATTGTAATAATAACGTATAATTAATAACTAAGTATATGATTAATTGATGAAAAACGAACAACACGAAGACAACACGATCTTATTTCTCCTCATCACGATCCATCTTCTTCATCGGCTCTATTCGCTCGCATCGTGGGTTTCCAGCTTCACTCTCTCCTTCGCTGGCACCGACTTGGTGATCGAACTTTCTCGAATTTCACAGCGTCGTTAACACTGATGATACATCTCGAAAGAAAGAAAAAAGGAAAGCAACACTAATTTTACTACATATTATGTAATTATTTGTTTTGTATCTTAAGCTTCAATAATGAAAAAAATATGATTGAAAAATTGGAATATCTTTTGCTTTGGGAACGGACAAACATGAAATTCGCGGTGCAAAGTTTCGATGAAATTATACTGAAAATTATACTCCGAGCCAAAAACCAGAACTTGTTTTTTTATCAAACAGTACAATCTTTTGCTGAAACCTTGAAGAAAAAAAACATGAGAGATTAGATTTTTAGAAATAATGGACCAGAAGTTTTTATGGCACATTTTATTATGATTGTTTTTTTATGATAGATATCGATGATCTGCTATCGAAGATTATTTGTTTTTTTTTCAAATATTTTTTTTTTTAGTGTTTATCTTGAGTAAAAATGTTTCAACTCGAAATGCTGTCAAACGATTTTCATTATTATAAATAATTCATCTTGAAATATCTAATAAAAATATAACGAATAACAATAACAAATATCAAGAGACGCGGTAGCGACTTGACGCCAAGTATTGAAAGAAATAATACGGGAATTAAAAACGTTTCTGCTCGGAATACAGATGAAATCATATTATGAGATAGGGATTTGTAGTGACTAATGGTGTTGAATATTGGAATATAAATATGGTGTCTAGCCAAATGGAAAAACGTATGGATTTTTCAATGATTTTCGTACCATCTTTCGGGTTAAAATCCGCACTTTGGAAACAAAAAAAAATATATGTTTAAAAAGTTCCCTGACGGATCATCGCAACCGAAACAATTAAGTCTTTTTCGTAATTTTTTCTAAGTTTTTTTTGTAATGATCCGACCAAAATCTGGCTGTCAAGTTAAAACTCCGATTTTACTGACTATTTTTGAAACGACCCAAATGGGTCTTTTTTTCGGCATATTGGACGTTTAATAAAAAAAGACCGAGATCTTCGGTCGCTATGATCCGCCAGGGTTTAGAAAAGACCAAAAAATGCATGTCAATATATCAGTAATAAAATTGAATATGCAATACATTCTTAACAATATCGAATTTCGAATTGAATTGATTTTATTAAAAAAAAAAAAAATGAAAAAAAAAAGGATTCAGACCAATTTTGAGTATAGTGAGTACTTTTGAGTAATTTTTTCCAGTTCTTTTCAAAGGCAAGTGAAAATAATGAAGGATTTTTGAAGGATTTCAAGGTTTTTAAGAAGTACTAGACACCATAAGAAATATTTTCAAATCTGTAGCTCCGATGATTATATGTGCAACCTCCAACCGATGTCACCCTCAGGATAATTAAAATGAACTGTGCGCAGTTACACAGCGAGCTGATAGTTTCATCCATTCCGCTCTCAGTGATATCCTTCAAAATGGAGTGCAGCTTATATATAGCCTTTGACCAATTTCAAGCACATTCCAGGGTATATTTACTGTGCGCAGCTACATCACAAGCTGATAATTTCATTCATTGCAATAATTGCAATAAGCGATACCCTTCAGAATTAAGTGTGGCTCATGTACAGCCTTCGACCAGTGTCGAACACATCACAGGATAGAAATCGACTGTGCGGAGGAGTAATGGAGACATTATTGAATATCAGGCGCTCAGATTATCCAATGAATATACAAAAAAATTGTCTGTGCGCAGTTATATAGTCAGCTGTCAGTTTTATCCATTGCGCTCTCAGACATATCCTTCATTGTTGAGTGCGGCTGATGTTACAGCCTTCGACCAATTTCGAGCACATTTCAGGATCATCACATTCACTATTCACAGCTGCATCACAAGCTGCTAATTCATCCATTGCAATAAGCAATACCCTTTAGAGTTGAGTGCGGCTTATGTACAGCCTTCGACCGGTGTCGAGCACATTCCAAGATAGACATTGGCTGTACACAGTTACGCCACAAGCTGAAAACTTCAATTCTAGATGTGCATATTAATAAAAAATAGCATCCTCTCAGATCATTCAATGAACAAACATAAAATGAAATAAAACGGATTCAGATATAAATGCTATTAACATGGTGTATGTATCGCTGTGATTATTAAACTCAAATTTGTTTTCAATCTGTCAAGTAGTTTATGTATCTACTCAACTTTGTGTAATGACCGCAAACCAACAAATAAATGAAATGAAACGATTGTCAATTTTTTTTATATTGTGTACATCTCAACCCAAGATGTAAAAACTTTTATAAATAAAAATTGAAAAAAATAAATGAAAAAAAATATGTTGTCACTTAAATCGATTGAATTTCGGAAGGTATCATATAGTATTTTCAACTGAAATTTATATATTTATACAATGATAGTTGATAACAAATAACATACCTGCTGAATTCTCCAGATCGTCGAAAAAAAAAACATGTGTACATTGTTGAATGTACACGCTCCAACGAGAATTATAAACGAATGAAACAAATTCATGTAATTCGAAATTTAGAGACTTCGATAGAAACACATATAATATTAAATAGCACAATTAATAGCACAAGAAGCAATATCAATAATTGAAAAAAAAATAATATACCTGTTGAATGAATTCTTCGAATGGAAAACTTCGTTAGGAACATAACGAATTTAACCATTGAAAAAAAAAATACACTTAAAAAAAAATATACATACACTGATTTTACATTATTATTTTTGATACATTAGAAGTATAATGCGATAAATCTTTTTAATTTCTTCTTCTTCTTCTTCTTCGTTTATTTGGTTGGCTCAGGTCTAGGCTTTTAATTTCGAGTTGACCTCCAGATGACGACACGTGAAATTCACTGGCCGGCCTTGGCGGCGCTGGCTGTAAAATCCAAACACAACCGGAACTTTATAACCGTAAGGCTCTGTTCATGAATCTTACAAACACTTGTCAGCGCGGACTTTGTTACATTAATAGTAATGCATAGAGGTGAAATTAAATAATTAATAATTAAAAAAAAAAAGTTATCAAGAATTAACTACTCGAAGCTGGGACGCAAACAGCCGTTTTTCCTTTTGCGAACAAAATTGCATTCTGCTGCCATCTGTCAGTAAATCCCTCTACGAGTTTTTTGTATCACTCCGGAAATGGATACGTTCACAGTGTTTGTTTTCTGGGATACCCACTGTTCGAAGTGAAGCAGCACCAAACCAACCGCCTTTTCAAGTAGTGGTGGGAAAAAAAAGGAAAAAAAAGGAAAAAAAAGGAGCCGAACAGTGGTGGAACCACTGTTCGGCTCTGCAGCGGTAAGTCATTTTGTTAATAATAATTAAGGTATTTTTATTTTACCCATAGAAAGTTTGACGTACGCATATTTGTGTTTCAATTCATCGATCATGTTTATTTTTTCAGTCACTGGAATATCAGAAAGCCTTCCCCACATTGAAGAAGAGTGGGCCTCCTTATACAACGATTTTCGCTGGCAGGTAAAAAATATTTCATTTATAAAATATGTGTATATTAAATCTCATCCTTTTTCTCATTCATCTATTTATTGCAGATCAAAAACACCTGAGATGTCTGACGAGTCATCGAATAATAAAAAAAAAAAATGTTTGCTGGCGAATGATAAGAATAAGGACAATGATGAAAACGGGTAAGTGAGGTTATGCGATATTTTTATTGATGTTTATTTGCGTGAGTTTATACGACATTTATTATTATTATTATAGAATAATAACATATCGAATTCCCTTTTCATCCTACGGGTAATCAGGAGTTCACCCGCTGTCGTTTTTTTATTCTTTCTAAAATCAGTCGCTGATAAAGTTTTTCTGATTTTTTTTTTCTGCACTTACACTTCAGTATCTTCGTATATCTTTTTATTCTGATTTTTTTTCTCAAAATTACACTTTAGTATCACTTCACATATCTTTTTATTATAACTTTATATTTCAGATCAAAATCCTTGAACGGTGCTGATATGTACAAAAAAAAGACATCTGCGACTGGCAAACCATCTTCACCAGACAATAAGGGGAAAGAAAAGTCCCCGCTTGGTGCTGGCAATACAAAAAATAATAAGGAGAAAGAAAAGTCTCCGCTTGGTGCTGGCGATACAGAAAATGAATAAGTCGAGTTGTAAAATCTTCAGCCTTAATTGTAATGCAATGAACGATACTCGAGTGCTTGTAAACAAAACAAAAACAAACATGGTATATAATTTTTGAAAACGAGATATCATTTTTGAACAAAAAAAATCAGCATTATAACAAATTATTCAAAGAGGTTATGAAGTCTCGTTGTTATAGCAGTAAAATTAAATAATTATAACGTAATTTTTTTTTGATTCACAGCCAAAGCGAATCGTCAATGCCATTGGGACAAAAAGTTCGTGACGAAGATCCGACAACGTTTCCGTAAGAAATCAAGCTCCAGGGCTAATTTTCCGAGTGGTATATTATAAGTCGATATATATCTATTTACTAATTTTTTAACGTCAATCATTTTTTTATTTACAGCGACAGAAATAATACAAAACAAATAATTATTTTGCAAATAATTTGCAAAAAAGTAATAATAATCACAGCCAATATAAAAAATCACAGCCAATAAAAAAAAATATCACAGCCAAAAATTGTAAATATGCAAAAAATAATAATAATTACAGCCAATATAAATATTATTAATAAAAAAGTACAATATCAGTAAAAAGAAAAAAAAATCATTGAAAGAAAGCTTTCTTAAAGGAAGAAAAATATAAATCACAGCCAAACAAAAAATATAATAAAAATTGTGAATATGCAAAAAAATAATAATCTATCGGATTTCAGCCTGAGCCACAGTCCGTCAAGAAGAAGCCGAAACAATCAGCGAGAGCACAGCAAAGGAAGAAATGAAACTCGATTCTCAGATCGATCGACGAGTTCTTATCACCATCGAAGACGTTACTCGCTGCATCGAGACGAGCGGGACCAGCCACGAGATAATTATCGTCGACGGAATGAATCGCCATGCTCGAAATGTCGGTATTCTCCCAGGCGCCGCAGTTCACATTGCTCATCCTACCGCACGTCGATTTCTTCACCAAGCGCGAGTTTCAATAGCAACAGACGTCATCGAGCAGGACGATGGGTAGCTGCTCGGGAGAAGGGTCGAGAAATAGCGACGAAGAAAAACGATAAGAAAAAAAAAGAGCTAAACGAAAACGGGCGCGGGCGCAAACCGAATAATAAAAACCGGCGTGGACGCAAATCGCACAAACTGAATGAAACGCAAAAAATTTGCGGTGCGTTTGCAACTCTTTTCCGCGCTATGGGATCAACAAAACCTCAGAATTGAATTTTTTTTGTTTAAATCTCTAACGAGCTCAAGGTTTTTCTTTTCTATTCTTTATCTCTGATCACTTTTGAAGCCAAAGCTTTCGTTTTTGTATTGATATTTTTTTCGTTTCAAATTCGATATTTTCTTTTTTTTAGATTGATATAATTTTTCTTTCCATTTCAAATTCAAAGTTTTCTCGTTAAATATTATTTAATTGTATTTGAACCTTCATCGCTATAATCAAATGATTAATAAAAAAAATAATTTAAAAAAAATGTTTGTACGTTGTTCATTGTTTTTTTCCCCTCATTTCCAAAATTGTTGAACCTAGGGCCAAAATTCATAACAAAATTGTTGAACCTAGGGCCAAAATTAATTAATAAAAAAAAATGTTTGTACGTTGTTCACTATTTTTCTCTTTCATTTTTTTTTCCAAAATTGTTGAACCTAAATCCAAATAACAATAACAAAAAAATTCCATTTCACTTTCTGAAACTTTCAGCCACCTTTGTGCATTTTTTTTTATGAACTCAGAATTAATTTTTTTATCTCTGTTGTTTTTATTCGGAGGTTATGTTCGAGAACAATTTCCTTGTGACTTTTTCACGTTATCGCTTGATGTGACCACTTTGACACGTTTAGCGATTTCGACTCGACACAAACATCGTTTGGCACGTTGGAGTGAAACTAGCAACACACAACAGTGTGAAGTAGTCGATGATCGAATTATGGTCATGTTGCGATATGTTCAAATGATGTATAACATGAAAGTTAAATAAACAAAAAAGTTCGCGATGAAATTGGACATACTATAAATAAGAACACTGTCCACCACATATAGAAAGTTATGCCAAAAATTGGTCAAGACAATTATCATAGTTTCCGAGAAAACTGGCGACAAAGGAATATCCCCCCACTCACTGATCGCAGTGAAACGCATAACTCCCGTCTTTTTTGCCCTACGGGCAGTCGGGAGTT
>JBBLXU010003755.1:0-10029 GCA_037893425.1 Campoplex nolae | reverse complement strand
TAACTTATATACAGACACGTCAAAAACTTGATTCACGTTTTTTTTCCATAACCCTGCACTCTCAAGAAAAAAATGAATGCTTAGCCAACGTTTGTTGTTCGACAAGGAACAAGTTTGTAACTGTTCTTTTCTCGAAAATGTTAACGGCGTGAAAGAAAAATGTTAACCTATTTCAGCTATCTCTCTCACACTCGCGTCCATATGGGCCGTCGAATATCGATGATGATTTTTTCATCGCGATCAGCTCACGTTTTTCGACCGCGCGTCTGCACTGTTTGTTTTATGTGTCGTCAGTCGCGACCAATCAGAAACACGCCAGCGCAGCGAGACCTTTTTCTGTGTCGTATACATACACGCACGCACACTTCGATCATTGCATAATTTTGTCTGTGCAAAGTTTTTTTTCAGCAATTACGGCATTAATCGGGTTGATTTATGGCTCAATCGAAGGGGGATAACTTAATTAGTCTCTAGTTCAAATTTCAGATCATAAGATCACCCTTGGGCTCCGTAATTCAAAAAAGAGTTTACTCCCACCGTCGAAAGCGCTTTATTCAGAGATAATATTGATTAATTTCGTTCTGATTTTCCGTACGTTATCCTGATTCGAGCCGATCGCTACACCGTGCGTAAATCATCAAGTTACCTCTTGCCAATGACGCCGCATTGCTTACGTGATCCATGTTGGATTATCTTGCAATGCTTGTTCGTGTATTATTTCATTAATTTCGTTGCGATTAATCCCGTTGCTATGAGTTCGATTAGGTCTGCCTCCGGCGTTATTACGACCCCGCCAATCGCGTTAGTCCCTTTGAGTAGTCGAGCCGCCGAACGCCCGCGACGCGCGAGCCCGGTAAGAGTCTCCGGAGTTCCTCAATGTTTTTTTTGTGGTTTAATGGCGTCACGTAAATCGAGCTTTGTTTACCATTCCTTACCTAGTATTCTTTATTAATCTTGTTATTTCGATTGATTCATGAGTGGCGTTCTCGTCAGGAGTTTTACTGACATTACTATCACTTGTAATCGGGCAAATGGAATAAATTGAAGTATTATTTGTTAATTACACTTGTGTCGGCTACCGTCATTTCATTTCTGTTGTGTCGTTACTCTCCCCCTGGACCAGCCCCTCTACCATTGTGTATCTCAGTTGGAGCTGAGTAGTCGGACCGTCCTCGGTCACCTGTTTCGTGTAGGTTAGTCAACCGCGTTTGGCGAGGTTGGGCGAAACAAAAGTCAGTTTTCCGGCGGTACTCTTGTACCTGGTGCCCAGCCCAGCCCCGCCAGTACGTTCCTACACGGTTCAGGTGAGCCGGGAAAGGACAGATCGTACACTTTCAGGGAAAAATCTCGTTACAGACCATATATGGCCGTCTTCGATCATCGACTACTTCACACTGTTGTGCGCTGCTAATTTCAATCCGAACTGGCGCGCGTCTTTCTACACAGTTTATCCAATGTCGGTGAAGTTGGCAGATCATTGTTCAGCTGATTATAAATAAATGTGAGTTCTCATCACGTTCTATAGTTCCTGATACTTTTTATCGTTAGTTCTGGCGATTGAACCTAGAAAACCATTGTTTAAAAAAATGATCTGTCAACTTTCCGTAGCTGATCATTTTCTCCCGAATAACAAAAGCACGTGAGTCCTTTTGAATGCAGTTGAGTTGTATAGTTCCTGATACTTTTTAACGATAGTTCTGTTAGTATAACCTTAGAAAATGTTGATGGAGTAAAATTAATGAAAGGTATAAAATATTGGGAAAATTTTCGATGTTCGTGTCCCGTAACCGTAATATGCTGACTGTCAAGCGTGAGTTCCGTGCATTTTCTTCGTTTCTCGTTGCAGATCTGCAATTTATCCGTCCAAGAACGGATAGTGCTAGTCTCCGAGAAAGAATTGAAAATAATTTGCAAATATTTTCGACATTAGACTCGTATAACCATGCTATGCTAGCATTTGAACAAGTCATGCGGGCATTTTTTGTTTGCCACGTGATAGTTCTATCTATAATTTCATTAAAAATGAACAGTTCCAGCCTCTGGGATGACAAAAAGTTCTAGTCTTTTGTTCGTTTCAGATATGAAACCAACAGGTTGAACAGAGGGTGTTTAAAAATTTTCATTTTTCACAGAATGGCGGACGTTTAAAGTTAAAACGGATTATCATCCGTTGCAGTGCGTGAGTGATCACCGCAAAACCTTTTTTTTTGCAGTGATCCTCAGCTATCAAGAGACTCGGTAGAGTCTCGGGACAAGTACATTGACAGCCCTGTCGTCTGCTGGCCCGAGGCTCGCTGAGACTATACTTTCTCGAAACAAAACTTTTCGCGGTGGTGGGGGTAAAATTGGCATGTCATTTTATTGAATTACGAAGCTCAGGAGCAATTGAGGAACTTAAAAATTGAACATCTAGCTAATAAAGAAATTCTCTTTCGATTGCGCCCAAAATCAGCATGATCGGTCGCGTAATTGCTGAGAAAAAACGTTGCACGGGCTCAAGATTATGCAAAAGTTACCAACACATTCAAGAATTTGACGTGTCTGTATACAATACCATGATAGGCCTAGACGCCCGCCTGAAGACCCATTTCTATCAAAGCCAGTCTCCAGTGACAGCTGCAGAGAGAGAGAGAGAGAGCAATGACTACTACGTTCACACGGAACTCTTATTCCGGATTAATTAATCGGGTTTATTATACCCGATATATATATACACCCCATTATAACCAAATCGGAATAAGAGTGCCGTGTAAGCGAAGTGTATGACGTCTACATAGTGAAACGGTTATTAACGGAGTTTTGACATAATCAAGTGCAGACCGTCCGAAAAATTTCGATTAATGGATTTAATAAAAATATTCAACGGAGATTCTGAGTGAAGTTCTGTAATGATAAAGTGCGAGATTAGCGAGTAAATTGGATAAATTGTGAAAAAAAATGATGTCAGAATAAACTTTCGAACAGACTGGTAAGCATTTTTTTTCGTGATCCTGTGTATTCAAATCTCGCAGTGAACATATTCATCTACAAAATATGAAAATGCAAAATAAAATCAACAGTTATGGGTTATATTCACAAGCTAAAAGTGCGGATTGTAATTATATACAGTCTCCATAGGAGTTTATATGATTGATACATATCGGCTCATTTTGAAATATACACTGCCGACCAAAAGTATGGAATCACCAGACAACAATTACAGCCACACTAAAAGTTCGATAGCTTTGTGGAAAATCAAGATATTTAAATTTAACAAGCGGCATTTTGAAGAGGACAAATTTACCTTCAAATCTCTTTTTTTCAAGTTTTTTACGATTCTTTTTGGTTTTGGTACGCTATTTTGAAAATGACTCTCTTTCGGTGTTTTTCTGTTCGTTGAAAACTGGACGCATAAATCGTGGATATTTTTTCTGTTGAATTTCTTTGAGACAACCTCAAAGGGAGGAGCAATAGCTTCAATTCCGTGTTGAAAAAAGTTTGATACGATCTTTTTTCGCAGAGTTATCGTATGTTTTCCTGAAAAAGACTATTTTTAGAAAATACGACTGAACTCGAAGATTTCGAGTCTTAGATGAAATTGGTAAAGGAGAAAAAAGTTGCAGAAGATTGTTCTGAATCGACTGGAATTTTATCAGAATTTTCCTTCGATATTTTTTTTTTTCGTCATTTCCAGTCAGAACTCCGACATCTAAAGTGGCTTAATTTGAAAACCATGGGGTTTGGGCCAAAGTATCAAGAAAGGAAATCTTTTTATTTTTGAGTTTTTGATCGATGAGAATTTTTTCAGAATTTTTCCGGAATGTTCAGAAAATCAAAATTCGGAAAAATGCCGAACCAACAGGGGGATAAGTTATATTTTTCCACTTATCAATCGTCCATGTTTTATGTTTCAGGACCCACTGATATCTTTTTTTTTGTTCAAAAGACGCAACAAGGGCTTTTCGATCACGTTCACCAGTGACTCCTAGGACTTGAAAGTGCCGCCGAAGCGCTCGGAAAGGCGAGGAAAACGTGGTTGCGTTTTATAAACACCCTTATATCACTGGTGAACGTGATCAAAAAGCCCTTGTTGCGTCTTTTGAACAAGAAAAAAGATACCAGTGGGCCCTGAAACATAAAACATGGACGATTGATAAGTGGAAAAATCAAGAGACGCGGTAGCGGCTCGACGCCAAGTATTAAAAGAAAAATAAAAGAAGAGTTTAAATTAACGGAAAAGAAAAAGCCAGCGCGAGGCCTACCGCACTCTTATATACTCGAATATGCCGGTTTTATGACGTCATGGCGTTTTAGAACCGTTCTGGCGGACGAACCGTTTGGTCAAAAAATTTGAATTTTAGTGACGATTTTTTTTCGATTTTTCTCTTTCTATTGGTCTTTGTTGCATGTAAATCCGTCCAGCCAATCTTGGTATATGATGATTTAGCGAAATAAAATCGAACATTTCGGGATACTCTGCTTTCTTGGGAGCAGACAGGTGTAAGTCACGCTCGAATGGGCAGGACATACGTCCTTTTAATAATAATGGACATTTCTCTGCTTCGCGTCACCTAGTCTCCGCTAAACGAGGCTACTACCCCCACTTCTCGCGCGCCGCTGAGTGAGAGAGACAGCACGCGGCCCCGCGTTACCTCGCTCTCGGCATGGCGCGTTCTCTCTCGTTCTCGTTTCTCAACGCGTAGACGATACCGGCATATAATGCCGTCTACGTGCGCTCTATTCGCGCGCTTTAATCCGTTTTTATTTTCCGTATACGTAAAAAAAAACAAATAATATGAATTACAGAATGGTTATTTTATAATAAAGGTCGCGTCTTTTTATAACTTATCCCCCTATTGGTTCGGCGATTTTCCGAATTTTGATTTTCTGAACATTTCGAAAAAATTCTGAAAAAATTCTCATCGATCAAAAACTCAAAAATAAAAAGATTTCCTCTCCTGATACTTTAGCCCAAACTCCATGGTTTTCGAATTAAGCCACTTTAGATGTCGGAGTTCTGACTGGAAATGACGAAAAAAAAAATACAAGTCCAATTACGCGTTCAATCCAACGGAAATAGCCGATCTCGAGGCAGGGTTTAGATCCAACGGAAAAAATGCTCGAAATCATTCACAAATCAGTTAATTATTACGTTCAAAAGGAAAATCCACTTTACCCTGGTTAAAAAAGGGTAAATACGAACCCTAAACAACAAAAACATTTATTTTCTTATAAAATTATCATTTCTAAAACGAGCGATGGAAACCAGCCTTAAGGTCAACCAATCGTACCGCAGCGACAGGCCAGCTGACCAATACGAAAATTTAGTGATCGAAACTCTGGTTCGAGATTATTTCCCCGAGCCAATCCGAACTCGAGTTATTTTTAGACTTAATTATGATCATTATCCCTTTGTCTGAACCAGTATAAAAGGCCGTGCTGAGCAGCAACGGCAGCTCATTCTTGAATCAGCTCTCGCTTCAAGTACAGAGGTAGTGACTCTGGAAAACAAGCTCCAACAAAAATAATAAACCTACATTTTTCCAAATTTCACGCCGAGAGGGAGTGGACTGTGCGGGTTCGTACGGTTTTAAGATTCGAGGGTGAAAAATTCCTATCCACTCACACTAAGGAGGGAGGGGCCTGTGCGGGTTCGTACGGGTTGCAGATTCCTGGTGTGAGAGCCTATTCCTATTATCCATAAGTGAGAGGGAGGGGACTGTGCGGGTTCGTACGTTCTGAAGAGTCTCGAATTTGGATTCCTTTTACTCCTATGCTAAAGAGGGAGGGGACGGTGCGATTTCGTATTGTCTGAAGATTCTTGGCATAGGAACCTTGTCAAAAACCCCTTTCATTCTAATTCGTTGGAGAATGGTAAATTCATCAGAAGCACGTAAAATAAGTCACTCTCTTTGAGGCGAGAACTGTTTCCATTTTTCCGAAACATAAAATTGATCAATCTTAGCAAATTGTATCGAGCCAAAGTCAGAAATAAACCTAAAATTGTATAAAATCAGTAAACCAAACAGATTGATAAGAATCGGAAATAATAGACCAGAAAAATCAGAGAATAAAGAAATTGAGCAAATTTATTAAAATTTTTGTTAAACAGATTTATTAAAATAAAAATTAGACTATCATAATTGATAAATACGAGCGATTAATCGAATTGGACAAATTCCTTGATAAAAAAGAGCGATTAATCAAATTGGACAAATTTCTTGATAAAAGAGAGCGCATGATCAAATTGGACAAATTTCTTGATAAATAAAAGCGATTAATCGGTTTGGACAAGGTTTCTTTATAAATAAGAGCGAATGATCAAATTGGACAGGTTAATTGATAAATAGGAGCGATTAATCAAATTGGACAAATTTCTTGATAAATAAGAGCGAATGATCAAATGGGACAAGTTTATTGATAAAAGAGAACGCATAGGCAAATTGGACAAGTCTATTATCAATTTGAACAAGTTTCTTGAGAAAAGAGAGAGTAAAGGTGATTAGGCTTAAGATAGAGGAAATTGGGGAGATATTGTCAAGGAACATAGGAAAACATCAACGATTCCTTTTAAAACGCACTTCGTACATTCACATTACTCTGAATAAACACAAGCATTTCATTTTTTTTACACAACGTCTCGCACTCTCATTTCTTTTATGCCTGCTCCTAACACTATAGTAGCTCGAACACACGCGTAGCGGGTGACGTCAAAAACGTACCGTTACAATATATACATTTTACCCCCACCACCGCGAAAAGTTTTGTATCGAGAAAGTATAGTCTCGGCGAGCCTCGGGCCAGCAGACGACAGGCTGTCAATGTACTTGTCCCGAGACTACCGAGTCTCTTGATATAAAAGAATTTTTTTTTTAATGTTCATGGGTTTTCATTGAAAAATCAATATGTCAGATTTGATTTTTTTATTCATTATTTTAATTCATCGTTTCATTATTTTTCGGTTAATGGTCCTAGATCATCGCATTCATACTCTGAGTCTGTATCACTCCCTGCCATAATTTTATACAATTCAACCGAAAATTCACAAATTGTGAACTTTAAAATAAATTAAAAATTCTATTCACTCTAAACGTCGAATACATAATGTATTGAACTAAATATTAATGAATAAAATTGTTTAAGAACGAAAGAAAATCACGGAAATACAAAAATCACCGTTCGTGTAACGCTAGTGAACTCAGAACTGACAATGAGAAAAAGAGAGAAAGGAAATATGCGCGCGCAATTCTTTCTTTCACTTGCTCCTATAGGGCTTCCATCAACGTAATGGGCAATGAGAGAAAAAGAGAAAGGAAATGTGCGAGCACACCAATCTCTCTTGCTGAAAAGAAAATGTGCGTGCGCACCTGAATGTAAGAGTGGGGTATACGAAACATAACTCTCTCTCTTTCTGTCTTTACCAACATATATCTCCCTCTCAACTTCCGTTCGCTTCGCCCGATCACACTTTCCGTAACGCTCTCACCAGTTTACTCCCCAAGCCCAGCGCGCGTAAAGAAGTTTTACTTCAAAAGTTTAATGTTTACATTAACAATATATCTTCAAGGAGTGTGGTATAGTTGTAACGTTAAAAAAGACCTTTGAAAATTTTTTTTTGGCCAAACGAAAAAATAATTTACAACAAAAGGTCGTCCATTTAAAAGATATATATTTAACGTAAACATTACAATTTTTTTTAAAGAAATATTATTCAAAATAAGCCGAAATGTATTAATAGCCGAGGACGCTGCAAAAAAACCGGTTTTGCGGTGATCACTCTCGCGCTGCAACGGATTATCTGAAACCAACAAAACACGGAGGATCTTCAGTTATTGATATAATGCTCCGGTTGAACGAAGGGTTTTAGAAAATTGCCAATTTTCACAAGATGACGGACGTTGAAAGTCAAAGTGTTGTTTTGACCACTTAAATTTTTTTTATAACGTAGGATATAACGATTAAACAGAATATAACATTCTTTTAGTTAATTAGTCAATTATATTTCATCTCTGGAATATAAAGCATCGAATTAGTATATTGAGAAGATGTTAATCTTTCAACGTAAAACAATTGCTACAGTTAAACCTAGCTACATGATTAAAACAACATTAATAAAATACTTACCAAAACCGATATTCCTATTTTACTCTTCCTCTCCAATATCATAGAAAACAGACATTTCTACCTTCAACTACAACGAATATAATATCAAGAGACTCGGTAGAGTCTCGGGACAAGTACATTGACAGCCTGTCGTCTGCTGGCCCGAGGCTCGCCGAGACTATACTTTCTCGAAACAAAACTTTTCGCGGTGGTAGTGGTAAAATCGAAATATCATTTTGTTCATTTTCGGAGCTCATGAGTCGTTTGAAGCCTTGAAAATTGAACTGGAGATTAACAAAGAAATTTTTATTCGAATGAGCCCAAAATTAACTTGATTCGTGCCGTAATTGCTGAGAAAAAAATTTGCACGGGCTTAAGATTATGCAAAAGTTACTAACACATTCAGGATTTTGACGTATCTGTATACGCGTACTGACCGCTACAGACAAAGGCTCCGTGTCCTCCATGATCACCAATCCTCGGTGAGACGATTCTTGTTCCAACCAATGAGCGTTGAGAAAACTCCTCGGCCAATTATGTTGGAGCTACGAACTAGCTTGCGTGACGTACTTTCATCGCGCTGATCGAAGGGATCGGCGATGACAGCTAGACAATATGGCTGCGCCCGGGTTGTTGTGCGTGTGTTTTCGCTGCGGTTTTAATTTTACGATAGTTGTAAAATTACAGTTATTCGTGTGTTCTCGATGCTCCGCGTGTGTTCGTTTGCGACCAGTGAATCAGTGTGTGGAGTGTGATATCAATTTGAAGTGTGTGAAAATAATTATAAACGTTTTATTTTTCAAGTTAGTGATTTCGATGTGAAAAGTCGACGGTGTGAACGAAACTCTTCAGGTTTCCTTTGAGTTAATTAATATTAATTCCTAACAACTCTTCACACCGAAGGGCGATCAATATTGCACGCATTTCTGTCGCGTACAAACGAAGTAAAATATAACCTGCAATGTATGTGTGATATATATCGTTCGGTAATATTTTATAAAAGTTTGATGGGAGTTTATTCAAAAACAGTGCGGGATCTGCGAGTTGAAAATTATTTCGAAGCTCAGTGTAAGAAATATGTGTTAAACATCAAGAGACTCGGTAGAGTCTCGGGACAAGTACATTGACAGCCTGTCGTCTGCTGGCCCGAGGCTCGCCGAGACTATACTTTCTCGAAACAAAACTTTTCGCGGTGGTGGGGGTAAAATTCGCATGTCACTTTATTGAATTACGAAGCTCAGAAGCAATTGAGGAACTTAAAAATTGAACTTTAAGCTAATTAAGAAATTCTCTTTCGATTGCGCCCAAAATCATCATAGTCGGTCGCGTAATTGCTGAGAAAAACCTTTGCACGGGCTCAAGATTATGCAAAAGTTACCAACACATAAAAGATTTCACGTGTCTGTATACAACACCATCAAAGGCCTCTTGTCGCCAGCTATAACCCATTTTCATGAAAGCCAATCTCCAGTGACAGCTTCAGAGAGAGAAATGACCACTACGTTCACACGGAACTCTTATTCCGGATTAATTAATCGGATTTATTATGCCCGATATATATGTATATACACCCCATTATAACCAAATCGGAATAAGAGTGCCGTGTAAGCGTAGTGTATGACGTCTACACAGTGAAACGGTTATTAACGGAGTTTTGACATAATCAAGTGCAGGACGTCCTAAAAATTTCGATTAATGGATTTAATAAAAATAATCAACGGAGATTCTGAGCAGTGAAGTTCTGTAATGATAAAGTGTGAGATTAGCGAGTAAATTGGATAAATTGTGAAAAAAAATGATCTCAGAATAAACATTTGAACAGACTGGTAAGCATTTTTTTTCGTGATCCTGTGTATTCAAATCTCGCAGTAAATATATTTATCTACAAAATATAAAAATGCAAAATAAAATCAACAGTTATGGGTTATATTTACAAGCTAAAAGTGC
>JBBLXU010003750.1:0-26230 GCA_037893425.1 Campoplex nolae | reverse complement strand
ATAAGAAACTTAGGTTGGAATACGGACTATCTTAGAGTTAATATTAAGGGCTTAAATTTTCAGGGAATTTGTTTTTATTTATTTGGAAGCATTTGAGCCCCTGGGAGCAAGGAAATTCGAAAACACCCCTGTTAAGGACCACCCTAATGGGGCAAAGTGGGCCATTTTAGGAAATTAAGGAGTTTCGTCGGTGAGCACATGGTCATTTACTTATTTTTAAGTCCCAAAATCCATTTCACTTTATTATTTGATGAATCTTTCAAAAAAAATTTTGGGGCAAAGTGGTCCATCACTAAATTGCGATTTCTGGGGCAAAGTGGCCCATCGCTAAATTCCGATTTTTGGGGCAGTGATCCAGAATTTTTTTTTGTTTTTCAAGAAATTTATAGCTGTTTAAGACTAAGAGGGTGAGAATCATTGTACAAATTACTCAGAGATGTCCATTTTATATTGATTATTGACAAAAATCGTATTTAGTTGAATATGAAGCAAAGTGGCCTGCAGCACAGGGTCATTTACTTATTTTCAAGTCCGGAAAACCAATCCACCTTATTATTTCACGAATCTTGGAAAAAAAAAAATGCGGGGCATGCCCAAAATGGGCTCTCACATTGTGTGCAGGTGTTGATGCGATGTTAACACCGGTTATGCGATGCGATTGTCAACAATGCGATTTTTGTCAACAATCAAAATGAACGAACTTTTCTCAGCAATTTGCACAATGATTCTCACCATCATAGTCATAAACAGCTACAAATTTCTCGGAAAACAAAAAAAAATCTGTGTCACTGCCCCAAAATTCGGAATTTTATGATGGACCAATTCACCCAAAAAAAAATTTTTCCAAGATTCGTGAAACAATAAGGTGGAACGAATTGTGGGACTTGAAAATAAACGTATGACCCTGTGCTCATCGACGAAAGTCATCAAATACCTCAAGCAGGCTACTTTGCTCCATATTCACCTAAATGCGATTTTTATCAATAATCAATATAAAATGAACATCTCTCAGTAATTTGTACAATGATTTTCACCCTTTTAATCTTAAACAGCTATAGGTTTCTCGGAAAACAAAAAAACAATTTCTGGGTCACTGCCCCAAAAATCGGAATTTAGCGATGGCCCACTTTGCCCCAGAAATTATATTTTAGTGACTTTGCCCTTTGAACCACTCTGCCCTACATTCCCCTATCAATCATAAAAATATAGGGAAACGATTTTTTTCATATATGTTCGTTAAATAGATAAAGCGTCTTGGTAGGAAGGCAGTGATCGAAAAATTATAACTTTCAGAAAAATTAAGACAATGGAACTTAAAAAATGACAAGTTGAAGGTTAAAAACACAGCTTTTAGAAAAAAAATCTCCTTCCATTATTTTAAATTGAATGCTTGAGTTTAGACAGGCAATCTAAGACAATAAATCATTTATAATTTTTCTCGACAATGAAAAGAACCACATTACTCAGTGTAATATGTTATATGACTATGAATTGATTGTCCTGATGTTGTGTTAATGTTTCTTCAGCATCTTTTCTTTTGATCTCGTATTGACTCAATTGTTTGAAGAATCGATCAGCATTTTAACGAACTAAAAAAGGACAAACTTTTGAATCTTTCTTACGGGAGCTGACTCTGTTCAAATAACAACGCCAACCGTTAAGACTATGGGTTAGTCGATATCTCGCCAGCGTGAGTGCGAGAGAGATAGCTGCAAATTTCGGAAGTGAAATTTTTTGACACGGTTTGACCAATTATAAAAAAGCTCTGTCAGCGAATTTTTGTCATTGTCCTCCGTCCGCTGACAGAGCTTTTTTGTAACTGGTCAAGCCGTATCGAAGAACTCTAACTTCGAAAATTCGAAGTAAGGTTAGGTGATCCATCTTCTTAAGCGTTCCCAAAGTTTTTCTGCGTTTTTTTTTTTGAATAATTCAAAATCCTTTGGTTGATTGTGATCCTGTTCGCGGTAGCACATCGTTCGCTCTGTTTCAACAAGACTCCGATATTATCTGCTCACCTTAAACAGAAGCACAATCAGCTGAAAGTCTTTTAATAACATTATACAAAAAAAAAATGAGAAAACCTTCGGAAACGCTCAACGGTTTGAGTTGTCATTTGAATAGAACGAGCGACGAAAGAGCATTATTGAAGTTCAAGATTGTAAAGTCCGTTGAAATCTCACTTGATTTTTCCCGAATTGAGATGATAGGTGGTGAAGATAGAAGTTTGCAAAATGTGATAATATAGAAACGGGAGGATAAATTGACTATTTCATAACGTCTATATTACACTCCATAGTGTTATACAGTGTATAAGTGGTATACAAAGTTTATGATATTACAGTTCTGGAATGCTTACTGTACAAGAAAAACTGCATTCAATACAAAAAGTTCTTATTTATTCCGATAAAAAACACGAGAAGAAGTCCCACCACTATTAAATTGATCTTAAAAATTTTATATTGGTGTTATAATATTAATTGGTCTGATAATATTATATTGGTCAAAGCTGATTGAGGAGATTTTGAAAGATATTGAAAGTATTGGAAATCTCTTGAAATCAACTGCTTTTTCTTTTAGCTGAAAAAAATAGAGAAAGTACATACGACTCAATTATCAGGAAAAATTTGTTCCAAGAAACGAACATTAAAACAAAAAGCTTGATTTAATCCATGTTTGCAATGGTAACAGGCAATTGAAAAAAGAATTAGTGTATTGATAAAAAATCATATCTTGTGAATGAATAAACGTTTTATTTTCCAACAACAACGATTCTCTAAAAAGGCATGATATCTAAAAGAACAATCGAGCGAAACGAGAAATGTCTTGAAGTGGCTGACTTGGCATGGCATGCCCCATGATTTTTGTAGTTTATTTTGTCAAAATTTAAATTCAAATAAATGTATAGTATATCTGCGGTTTTATTAGATTGGATGAGATTTTTCAATGAAAAATTCGACTCTCTAAGTATTCATAAAAATTTATTGAACCAAGATGTTCTTAAAAAAAATTCTCACCAGACTATGACGAGATAATTATTCGGAAGTTGGGCTCCACCTGTAATCGGGCTGATCTTTTTAAATTCTTTATAAATGGGAAAAGTGATAGCAAGCAATATTGTGGTTGCGCATGACCTTATTTAGCCATAAAAAATTCATATAATTTCTTTTTTGTTGTTTTTTCGAAATGTAAGTTTTAGCTGTTGAATAAGTTCTGAAGTTACCAAGATACCCACATACACACATTACATATAATAACGCGCGGTGTATACTCACACACAGGTATACTATACAGGTAGGTTTAGAATTATAAGGAAAATTACGATTCCGTCTGAGGAAAATCGTCGTATGCGATGGGAAACATGTCTCGCATGATTTGACCCTTCTTCTTTTAGTTTGAAAAAATAATTGAAGAATACACACAGACAAAAACCCCATACAAAGTATTTGAAAAAAGAAACGACGAGTAAATTTGCCGAGATGATGAGAGATCGTGAAAATGTTAGAAAATAAAAGTAGTCGACACGAACGCGTGATTGAGTGCACGGAAAACCGTTTGTCAGTTTTATGTATAAAATGAGATGAAAAATATATTGATGATGAGCACCATAAAATGATAAGAATCCGAAGAATTAGATTGAGTACCGATTGATGAGAATTTGTAGGATTCGGTTATGCGACGTAACCTTTGCCGATGATGATTCCGCGTACGGTGAGCTTCACTTGAGAAAGTTCGAGAACTCTGACCACAAAACACATAACAAATGAGCTCAGAGATGAGCTCACTGAATTGTATTGATAAATCAGCCCGATAAGTATCCCTATAGTTTCACTGTATTGATGAGTCTTACTTGAGACGACTGCTAACCAAGATGGAGTTATAGTAATTATGAACGCGATTAACAATGAGAACGCGCCAATGAGTCATGTAGAATCCACTCAGCACGTGGCGTCATCACGTGTTGAGCAGAGCTCGAAGTGCTGATGTACTCTTTTATTCAAAACTGCGCACCGTTGCGACAACCTTGGGTGAATAAGTCAACTGAGTTTGATGTAATGACTATATTTCGATATAAATATTAGTGCTTTTGGAGTTATTTTAATTGAGAAGATGCGTGAGAATGGCGTGGCACGTGTCGAACCTGCCACTTCAACAAGACTGTTAAGAGTATGGATCAGTCATCTAACCTCACTTCGAATTTTCGAAATTTAAATTCTTCAGCACAGTTTGACCGATCACAAAAAGGCCCTGTCAGCCCACGCAGGGCAATTGTAAAAATGGGCTGAAAATGGCCTTTTTGTAATGAATCAAACCGTGTTGAGGAATTTCACATTAGAAATTTGCAACTATCTCTCTCGCACTCACGATGGCGAGATACCGACTGACCCATACTCTTGAAGATGGCTGCTCTAGTCGTTGGCGAGCACGAAGCCTTCGTCTCGTTGCTGAGCACGTCTACTTTGTGTCGTGGTGAGAGCGCCCCGGTGTGAGTCGCTCGAGAAGCTCAGGTCGCTTGTAAGACATGATGGATTCCTGAACACAAACAAACAAGCAGCAAACGTACCCAACTCCAAAAAACAGACAAACATGCTCGGATAGGGTTCGAGTCGCTTGTTTGGTGTTGGGTTCGTTTGTCTGCTTATTTATTTGGGGTTCTGGTAGTTTTGCTTGTTTTTAGTTGGGGTTTTTCGATGTGTGGGTGTTTTTTCACAATAAAGGAGGGAAGGTGAAGTAATGTGAGACATGCTTCCCATTGCAGACTACAATTTTTACCTAAGACTGAACCTCGTTCTGCATTACCGTAAGTAAATGTTTTTTTTTTTTTATTTTAAAAATAAACAGGCGAGAGGGGTAATCGCCATCATTTGTCATCAGGACCGTCTTGGGGGAACTCCCCTCATTCTTTCCCTTCATCACATCCCTTCTGAAATGGTGGAATCAGTTTCTTATCGTTTACCAAAAGAGATCCTGAATTAAAAAAAAAAATCTCATTTTTCATGTTTTTTGGTCGTGCGCCATCATAAAAACATTATGATATATTTTCCTAATAGGAACGCCTAAAAAATCTCTGTGATCATAGATGGAGCCCAACTGCCGAGTTGCCCAAAAAAGGTTCAATGCAACACGACGCATGTGAACAAGCTCCTCGATGCGGTATCACGCTTGACATTGCGACCAAATGAAATGTATTAATGAAATGTTTTTTCGCTAACACGTTCAACAACACTTCGTGTTATCAAAGAGTTCTCATAAGTAAACTCATTAGTTTTTTTGCTGCTTTGCGATTCAATCAAGAACAATATATTTAATGAAGGTATTCGAACTTTGTAATTATTCCACCGTAGTTCGTTTCAAATATTTTTCTTTTATTTCCGTGCGCGATTAAATAGCAGTTTTCATTCCGTCTTCAGCTACGATATGGTGTAAAGAGACTGGTAATGAAGCCTTATCGTGTTAAGGGAAAAAAATAACTGGATTTCAAATTTTATGGAATCAGACGCTTATTTCTAATCATTTCACTAATTGATTGTTCGTGTGACGCAAAAATAATAACGTAGAATATGAATCTGTTACGTCCCCTTTTTATTTAATGTGGAAATTGTTTTTTCGTAGTTGACAAAATGTCTGTATTTGAGAAATAAATAAATAACAACAAATTTAATGTAGTTCGATTTTGCGAAATGTCGACGAAGTCACCCGTCTGAAAGTAAGTCATAAGATAAGCAAAAAAGTCTTGAGAAATGAGAGAAAAATTGAGAGATGCAGTTGGGTTTTTTCGTCAAATGAGAAATTCGATATTCATGATAATAATGTCTGTGACGAGGGGAGAAAATAACCGGGTTTCAAATATTACGGAATCAGACGGCTATTTCTAATCACTTCACTAATTGATTGTTTTTTTCTGGTGCCGCATGAAAAGAACGCTGATTAGGTTTCAACCCTAATAGATCGAAATGAAATCCTCGCATATACCAAGTCTTGCATACCGACTGAATGATTTAGACAGATAGTATTCCATTGAGCATAGTCCAGTGCATTTGATGAAACGAAAAGAGAAGGATCTGTAAATTCATTTATCTTTGGATATTTAACAATATTCGTGAATTCCGGGAATTTTAGTAAATCGATCATTTTGAAAGGATATAACATGTAAATAGAAAATACGGTTTAATCGCTGGAAACAATACTGAAGACAGTAATGGGAACGAGCTCAATAAAACGGCATTGAACTATGCGCGGAAATTACGCATGCCTGCAATGGAATAAACTAGCGTGGGTAAGAAATGCGTCGATGTATGTACAACGGCAAAGTTCGGATATCACATAACAGAAAAAAGTCCCCATACCTGGTTAACAAACGACGAGTTTTGTTAGGAAAAAAAATACGGGTTTTCTAATAGCTATGAAATGAGATTCACTCATGAATAATAATGATTCGTTTATGTAGAAAGATCGATAATTTGACATCGAGATAAATATGAACGTGAAAAAAATTTCAAACTCATTATAGCCCGATTAGATGGAAGAATAAGTATCAAGGATTTTTTATGTTGTTTTTATTACGTTCGGAAGGTTTGTGGGCCAAAAAGATCGAAGAAGAGCGTGAGAATAAACCTTTAGCCTGCATGCGCTTTGTCGTCCTGGTTTTTGATATACTATATATAGGGTGATTGGAATGACGTCAGATAATTATTTTTCAATAAAAATCATTTTAATAGCCAATGTTAAAGATGTTATTGCTTTCATAATAAATTATGAAATTCTTTGAAATCAGTGTATAAAATCGTTAAAATGTTCATATGATAAGAAATTTTAGTATGGAGCAAAATCCGTTATAATGCTAACGAAGAACGTTGGATATAATCTTCTCGGAATTATAATACGTTGAAATGGATTTCTCTATTGATACTCTTTTTCTGCGATGACTGGAAATGTAGTATCGTCTGGCGAAGTTGAACGTAGTAAATATGCAGTAGTGAGTATCTGAATTATACGATAATACAGGCTCACACATGAGACATTTTCTAATCACTATTCACAGTCTAAAATGAAAAAAAAAAACACAATATTTATTCACCTTTTATTCTTTGGAACTTCGAGTCAGACTTTAGATAAAAGTCATCATCGGTGGTACAGTGAATTTTTTCATCATCAACGAATGAATTCTTTCTGGTTGAAAAAAATTAAGAGAATACACGTAAAACCGTTTGTTGAAAATTTCAATACATTAGCGATTGGCTCTTCGGCTACGGTTATTTTCTATAGATTCTCCATGGAACTGTTCACCCACGAGAAAACTGCTACCTACAATTTCGAACGCATACAACTTTTGACAAATAAACGATTCCAGAAAAAAGTTTGAGGAGCAAAGTTTCTTGTTTCCGCGAGTTCTTTCAACAGACAAACAAATATAATTTTTTTAAATATGCAATAAAAATGAAATGGATCGTTTGAAATCCGGAAGTTGCTCTCCACCCCGCAATGAGGCAGTACCAATTGTCTTTCGACTTTCCAAACACACTGTATATATGTAAATATTTTACTGCTTTGAATATAAATTGTAACTTTGCAATAAATATTTCCAACGACAATGGTGAGATAATTTATCCTCACAGTATTGTTTAGAAATATATTGTGTGTTATAAAATTGATAAAAAAAGAACAGCCAACAATAAAGAAGAGCTGATTCAACCAAATGATTCTATAATTTGAGCCAATTTTTAAATGTGTCTGAATAATATTTCGCAGGCGGAAGAGCACGATCCAAAAGTACGACCCACCATATTCATTGAAACCACCGTCGAAAACGAACGATGCTCCTGGCGTAAATCTTCGTCCTGAAGTTGCTGCTCTCGACAACGTAAACAACATTCTCCAATATGGCCCTATGCCATCGTACAGGTGAGCAACAATGATATATCCAACTTCTCAAATGATATAATGAACAGATTAACAACTCCTTTCCCTATGCCTCCGCTCCCTTCAATTTTGCTTTTAAAAATAACTACTTTCAGAATTATATCTGCACAATGCGATATTTGTACTTTTGTGTCGTCTTCAATTTTCAATATTGGACTAGCTATGTAAGAGAGTAGCGAAGTTAATAAAATAGAGATGTTCAAGGCAGAATTGTTATCGAGTAGAATGGCAATAGTTGAATTCATACTGTAACGATACACTTATGTCTAATTTCGTGCTTTCGGATTGACAATTGAAAATCTTATAGCTTGATAAAAATTGTTTAAAAACAACGAAAAATCTCTATATTAAAAAAAAAAAAAACTCGGAAAAAAAACAAGAAAATAATCATAAAATAACTCACTCAGAATTTCGTTTATCTCATCTGAAAATATTTATCAATGAATAATTGAACGATAATTATGGCAGCTGATATGGAATTGAGGGGATGTCGGGAGACGTTTCCTAGAGTATGCACAAGAAATGCAGGAAACGTCTCCCAACATCCCCTCAATTCCATATCAGCAGCCATAATTATCGATCAATTATTCATTGATAAATATTTTCAGATGAGATAAATGAAATCCTCAGAGAGTTATTGTATGATAATTTTTTCGTTTTTTTGCCAAGTTTTTCTTATTTTTAATATGAAATTTCGAAGTGAAGAGATTTTAGTTTTTTTTTAATCAATTTTTATCAGTCAGGAGTTTTTTTTTTGTTTTTAAAACATTTTTTATTTCACACTTTTCAAAGTTTATGGCTATTTTTTTAATGCAGAATGATTTCATTATTATTTTTTTTTATATTCACTCCCAGTATTCCGATATTCACTGCCAGTGCTGCTGGTACATCGTAAAGTAAAAAATAAATACAAAACAATAATACAAACATATTTTTTATAACATTAGATGAAAATTATAACCCAAAAAAATATGTATACATATGTATAGACGAACTACGAACTGTGTAGAAAGACGCGCGCCAGTTCGGACTGAAATTAGCAGCGCACGTGGTGTGAAGTAGCGATGATCGAAGACTGCCATATATCATTTTGCGATATGTTCAAACAATGTGTAACGTTAAAGTTGAATAAACAAAAAAGTTCGCGATGAATTTTGACATACTACAAATACGATCACTGTCCGGCACTTATAGAAAATGATGTAAAAAATTGGTCAACACAATTATCACCGACAAAGGAATATATCCCCCCACCCACTGATCGCAGTGAAACGCATAACTCCCGTCTTTTTGCCTTACGGGCAGTCGGGAGTTGAACATATGAAAAATGTTATTACGTTTCTATCAAGCAATGTAACCCACGAGAAACTCAAAACGATGCGATTACTGTCCGGAAAATCAATGAAATAATTTTTCTTATTTTATGACATTGTATTTTCTCAATTGTTGTAATGAATAAATTATTATCGCGTTTATGTTCCCTTGTTCGCGTTCTATTAATTTGTGCGCTTATTATTAACCGACAATGATCTTTGCTTCATTCGTCGCTTATTTACGCGTCGCGACGATAACGACTGAATCAATAACAATAGTTAATTCCGCGCAACGAATAACCCAACCTTCGTGACAGAAAGTGATGCATTCCGGGATACTTCCATACCCCCACACTTGTGGCTTCGCATCGATACGAAAAGGCTCGTGTGCGCACTTCATCAACAGTGTTCAAATTCTCTCAATTATCTTACATTTTTATATAAGAAGTAGGAACTATATATTACATTCATATAGTTTTCTATAAGAAGAATTTATAATTTGCTCGAATCAAGGAAAGATTCTACCAGAGAGCTATTGAAGTGTCCAAGTCAGTCGAAGAAGTCAGAAGAACTGATTATTCGTGCCACTGTGCATACCACTTTTTATATCCATCAACTCTTTTGTTCTCGGTGCTCGAGCGTTGCACCGTCCGCCGGGTAGTCTCGAACCCGTTCTGTAAAGGCTCATTCTCACTCTTCATTTTCGTTCGCTCTGCGCTCCTCACTCATATTTATGCATATTCATTTGCTCAACGCTATGCACTCCTCATGCGCAAAGATTCTCAAAAACACTTTGCTCTCTGTATGAACGGAGATTCTTGAAAACAGCGTAGACGCTGTAAAAAAAGTTGAGACAAGTATGTTCAGGAATGAGCAAAGCTACGTCGGTAGCGTGATTCAGCGGGGG
Organism: Campoplex nolae; assembly: GCA_037893425.1. Taxonomy (NCBI): domain Eukaryota; kingdom Metazoa; phylum Arthropoda; class Insecta; order Hymenoptera; family Ichneumonidae; genus Campoplex; species Campoplex nolae. Next base: position 16,093 of record JBBLXU010003750.1, on the reverse strand, counting down.
AGGGGGGGGGGGGTGGCGCTCCGCCGTGGATGTCGCTACTTACCGGGCTACGTATAATTTCGGGAATATTTCTCACGGGAGCGACGTGACGCGGGACGCATGCGCGCGGCTCGTGGTCATCGATCGCACATATTGATTGATTAAATCAGACTTGATCCGGTCATACAGCGTGCCAACGTGCCTTTTGTGTTTTTAAATTCCTGTTCGGAAAAATCATCGGCCATTATCCTTTTTCGGGCCAAATATTGCCTCAAACAAATTCGGGACGATTCATACGGCAATTTGAGATACTTTTCGGGACTTTTGATATTCTGATTCCTCAGATTATTCGGGATTCATTTTCGGGCACTCACGAGCACGTTTCGGCTTTCTTTCGGCATCGTCGAACGTGTGTTCGACGACGACCGGGTCTACTCACACTTCTCATTCTCTCGGGTTATATTGTCGGGCCATTTATTCACCGCGGGAACATTATTTATTGTCTATTGTTTCATAGATTCTTTACGACAAATAAAATACATTGATTTTGAACCCGCTCTCCTCGCGTCATTTATTTCCCCCACCAACACCAGATCCTCAAGCATTTACTCACCCCAAACAGTAGTTCCAAGAGTTCAAAAGCTGAGCCTAGACTTTACAAAAAATCATGGTATAAATGAAAATTTCGAAAGCATTAGTAGCCAAATACATCGAAACCCGTTGTCGAAAAATCTCAATCAGTTTTCAAAACTGTTTCTTCACAGTAGTTGCATTACACAACAAGAATCAGAATTTTTAAGAAATCCCGATACGGAAAAAAATTCCATACGGAAAAAATTCTGTTGAGAATAAATTCGAACGATGTACTTGGCGAATTAGCGACCATCAATGATCACGAAAATTAAGCAAGAGCTCGCCAAGTACTTCGTTCGAATTTTTTTTGATCGAAGAAAAATATCGGGAAAGTATGTGCCGTTACAAAGTGAACGAGGAACTCTTTTCTCTACATCTCTTCTCCATAACACAACTCATGGACCTCTATGGGCTATGGGCAATCATTCTGGTAACACCACCATGTACCTCGCCTTTTTTATTACACGTTGCACCTTATTAGCGCTAATTAATCCAACCATTTTTATATGTGTGACGTAGGTTTCCATTATCGTTTTATATGAATTTCAATTAGACGAAGTGATTAATTTTATTCAATTTATACGATAAACATCTTCCCTTTTCTTCATATGTCTATTTTTGAATATTTAATAAAAGTACACCTTTTATAACAACAAACTTTTTAATATACGAAAGGCCATCCTTGTTAGGTGGCGGTTTTATTATGAGTGACAACAGAACAAAAAACATACAACATCAGTACGATTAACTTAAGTAGGCAATGACGTAGTCTTCACATTTTTATAAAACAAAATAACGCTGAATCCATCTATATCGACACTCCTACTCGTTATTTACTAATGAAAAGTGAAGTTCGATTTATAAAAAACTTGTCGCCAGGCACCGCTTTTGTAAGAATATCAGCCAGTTGCTCTTCAGTTCGAACGTAACTTATTTTTATAAAATTGTTTTCAACACATTCTCGAATATAATGATATTTGATATCAATGTGTTTAGTTTTCTTGTGACGCTTCTGTTGTTGAACGTGATATGCATTTTTGTCGATGCGATGACCACGTTACAGGACCTCCAGCCATTAAAGTGATATAGCCTGTGGTAGATCGCCTTGTATCCAAATCACCCGCGAAATCAGCATCAGAATAAGCAGTGAAATCTATGTGACTCCCACTGTATTTAATTCCCATATCTTTGGTTCTTTGAAGATATCTCAGGATTCGTTTCACCCCCGTCCAATGTTCTTTTCCAGGATTATTGAGGAATCGACTAACTTGGCTCACCGCGTACATAATGTCCGGTCGTGATAGAATTGCAGCGAACATAAGGCACCCAATAGCTTCTCTGTACGGTACATCTTGCATAATCTCTCTTTCTTTGTCATCTAAAGGACTTTGCTCATTAGACAGGGGAGCGTTTGGGTCTGCTGGTATTGCATTTGGTTTGCAATCTTGCATGTTAAATTTGTTTAGAATTCGATTAATATAGCCTTCTTGACTAATAAAAACCGTTTTCGTTTTCCTATCTCATTTTATTTCATGACCAACGAAATAACTTGAGTCCCCAATAGTTATTTCGAAACACGCATTAAGCTCTTTGACAACCATGCCCATCAGGTGTTTTGCTTTGGACATGATTAGTCCATCGTCAACATAGAGAGCGAGATAGATCTCTTCTCCGTTGATTTTTGCATAGAAAACACATTTGTCAGCATTCACTTGTTTGAAACTTAATTTCTTCAAAAACTCCACGACTTTTTTTATTCCAAGAGCGTGGTGATTGCTTGAGTCCATAGAGGCTCTTATTAAGTCTGCAAACAAGAGTATTGTCTGAGCTGGTAAAACCTTCAGGTTGAGTCATAAAGATTTCTTCTTCTAACTCTCCATTTAGAAATGCTGTCTTTACATCAAATTGTTCAATTTCGAAATCATTAACAGCAGCTAACGCGAGAAGAACTCGAATGGAATCATATCGAACTACTGGTGAAAAGATCTCCTTGTAATCAATTCCTTCATTTTGCGAATATCCCTTGGCACATAATCTGGCTTTGTATCGATTTATCGTACCATCGGGATTGAGTTTTAATTTGTAGACCCATCTACAGCCTATGCTTTTGCGATTTGATGGCAGTGGTTGTAGTGTCCAAGTTTCGTTCTTTTTTAAAGATGCAATCTCTTCGTTCATAGCTCAACTTCAATTTCAATATTTTCGGGTAATTCTTCTGCGGCATCAAGAAATTCGCCCGAATCGTTGGCTTCATCGTTGTCCTATCCTGCAAATTTTTTTCATTTTCTCTCTCCATTCCATGAACTATGTGTTCTTGTATTCGCAGATCCATTATTTTTTCCATGTCGAATGATAAGTAATTTTCTTCATTCGGACTGATCTCTTTCTCAAACTTTGTAATGTCTTTTTCATTAAAATTCACATCTCGCGCTATTATTACTTTACCAGAACTTCTGTCGAACAATCTATAGTTCGTGCTGTAGCCTTCATAACCCACAAACGTCAATTTCTTTGATTTACTCTCGAGCTTTGAACGGAACTGTTTTGGTACGTGTGCATAAGCCGTTGCTCCAAATTTTCGCATATGCGTAAGGGTTAGCTCTTTTCCTGTCCATTTTTCATACGGTGTCTTCGTATTATCTGGCATGCATGGGCGTCGATTGAGTGCGTAAATGGCTGTATTTACTGCCTGAGCCCATAAAGATCGCGGTAGATTGGTAGCATTAAGCATCGTCCTCGTGCTTTCTGTAATCGATCGGAGATCGCATTCAGCTCTTCCGTTTTGTGGAGCTGTATACGGGGTGCTTGTCTCATGAATAATGCCGTGTTTCTTGAAATAATCGATAAATTGTTGATTTATAAATTCTCGACCATTATCACTGCGAAAGACTTTTATTTTATTGCCTGTTTGCTTCTGTACCAATTTTTCAAACTCAAGAAATTTTGAGAATACATCACTCTTGTGTTTGATAAAATATGTAAACCGGTATGAAGTGCAGTCATCTTTGAAGAGAACAAAATAGTCTGCACCACCAACAGACGTGGTTCTCATTTTTCCACAAACATCTGAGTGTATATACTCACCAGGTTTCTTTGCACGTACTTGTAAATTATCTTTGTATGGTTTGAGATATAACTTACCAAATTGGCACGCTTCACAAAAAAGTCCCTCGATACTTTTTATTTTTAACCCTGGTATTTTTCCTTCATCGGCCATTTGTTTGAGACTACGAAAGTTCATATGACCCATACGTTCGTGCCATAGGATTGCGGGATCTACTGTAGCGAGATTTGCTTGCTCAGTACCAATTGTTCTGAAAAGCATCTTGTAACACTGATTTTTCAGCTTTATTCCAGTAGCGACTGAGCCCTTGTTTCGCACTTCGATGTTGTTTTTATCGAACGTCACCTCTAAATTCTTATTTGTTACTGCTCCAATTGAGAACAGATTTTTTCCCAGTTTCGGCACGTATAAAGTATCTTCGAGAGTACGTGGTTCCCATCGCCCCTGCACTAATGCCATAATTTGAATTGAGCCAATTCCCTCAGCATAAACAATCGAGTTGTCACCAATTTGCACTGGTGTTTCAGATTCCGTTGGTTTTAAATTCAAAAACCACTCCTTTTGCGAAGTCATATGTTTAGAGGCACCGCTATCTGCTAACCAAACATTTTCGCACCCGGTTACCGACAGGTTTTTTATTTCGACAACCAATGCTTGATTTTTGTAAGCATTGCCATCTTTATAGTGCGTATTTTCTTGTGATCCCAATCTCTTCCTAGACTCCGACTTGAAATGGCCCTTCTTATGACAGAAATAACATTCCACATTTTTCTTGTTCCTTTTATTAATCTTAGAACTGTTTTAGTCTCGCGTTTTTCCCGGATTCTCGAATTTTTTTACGTTTAATGCAGTAAATGCTGTTGCCATATCGTCACCGAGACTCAACCGTTGCTCTTCTTTAAGTAATCTTGCTGTTAAATTATCGAAAGTTTGTTTCGTCTAGTCATAGGAATTCCAAGCAGTTACAAATGCACCACATTTGAAAGGAAGACTTCCCAAAACCTTTGCAACTTTATCTATATCGCTTAATTTTTCTCCTACGTCAATTAGAGCTTGAGCCATTGATTCGACCTTACTCACATGCTGAGCAATCGTGTCTGTTTCGGTCATTCGGTAGTTGAAAAATTGTTGCTTAAGCGTTACCTTATTTATCGCTGAGCGTTGTTCATGAATTATTTTCAATCGTGCCCACATATCTGGTGCCGCGGTACACGCCATAACTGTTTGTAAATGCTCAAATTCCATGCTGGTGGAAATTATGAGCATTGCCTTCGCATTCAAATCGTCCCAGTTTTGTCTTGCATCGTTGTCTAATGGCGGACGAATCAATGTTTTCTTTACTAAATCGAGTACCCCTTCTACTCGAAAAAGTATTTCCATCTGATATTTCCAGAGCTGGAAATTTTTCCCATTGAACTTTTGAATGTGAAAATTCTTGAGCTTGTCCATCTTGACCTCGCTATCCCAATTTTCAGTCACCGAAAATATAGAAATTGAATGGGTAGCGTACTTCAATGTGACGATTTTCTTCTCCACTTTTCACACACTGATTATTTGTTCATGCCCTGAAAACCTGGGCCCATAACCTTTTGAATATTTAATCAAAGTATACCTTTTATAACAACAAACTTTTTTATATACGAAAGGCCATCCTTGTTAGGTGACGATTTTATTATGAGTGACAACAGAACAAAAAACATACAACATCAGTACGATTAACTTAAGTAGGCAATGACGTAGTCTTCACATTTTTATAAAACAAAATAACGCTGAATCCATCTATACCAACATCTATTTTTGTTTACTGTGCCAATTATCTTGTTCATCGCTGCTGACACTTTGATTTGACGTGCATCCTAGTCATGACATGGACTGGCGTTGCGAATTTGATCGCTTGTCTGCATGTCAGAATATTCCTGTAGATAACAGAGTATGCTTGTATAAAAATCCAGGTCCAAGACTCACCAAGACTATACTTTCTCTGAATAAAACTATTCGCGGTGGTGGGCGTGATTTTGGCGTGTCGTTTCCAATAATTGCGAAGCTCAGGAGCCATTTGAGGCTCTGAAAATTAAACTGGAGACTAATTAAGAAATTCTCTTTCAATACAGTCCAAAATCAGCATAATCAGTTGCGGAATTTCTGAGAAAAAACTTTGCACGAGCTCAAGATTATGCGAAAGTTACTAACGCATTTAACCATCTGACGTGTTTGTACATAACACCATCAAAAGCCTCTTGAACTGTCTCGAGTTTCTCATTGATTGGTTTCTGAAAAAGTCATAAACACCATCGAAAATTTGTATGTCTGAATATAACACTATCAAAAACCTCTCGGACTCTCGCAAGTTTCTAATTGGTTGGTTTCTATTCTGATTTTATTAGTGAATTCACTCGTATTGGACACATAATTTTATGATTAAATTAAAAATTTACACGGAAAGTTTGAGTGAAAATCAATAATAACGATGTGCGGGATGTGTGAGCTACTAGCCTGGATAAATAGTGAAAAAATAAATAGTGAAAATTTTAAAAAGTAAAAAAAAGGCTCGACTTTACGTTCACCTATTCGTGGTAAGAGTCGGACACCTGAAACCTGACAAAGATGCATACTCGATATTACGTATTTTAGTTTCTATGGTAATTTTCGAACTCATTATAAGTGATTTATTTTCCCTGACAATTATAAACCACTAGGGAAGCTACGCGCGCGGACTCTTTGCGTCTTTCGTTGTAGCACCTTTGTGAAATCTCCTTCTCCCTCTCTCGCTCTGCCTGTCTCTGCCTCGACCTCTTATATCTGTGCTCGGTCTCTATTGCCCCTGCTTCTTCTGTAACTGATTATTCTGTCTCAGCTTTTTTTACCCATGTCTCTGCTTTTTTGCCTCTCCTGCCTCTGTCTATGCCTCTTCCACCTCTGCTTCTTCTGCCTTTGTCTCTTCTAGGGATGCCAATGTCAGAATCGATTTTTGCAAGAATCGATTTTTGTCTAACCAATAATCGATTTTTCGAATCGATTTTTTTCAACTAATTAATTACCTGAATCGATTCGTTTAACTACAATTCAATTCGATACGATGAATCAATTTTTTTCTAACAAGCCAGCATCCTTATAGCTGTATGTCAGAATCGATTTTTGCAAAAATCGATTCTGACATACGATTTTTGCAAAATCGATTTTTGCAAAAATCGATTTTGTCCAACCAATAATCGATTTTTTGAATCAATTTTTTGTAACCAATTAATTACATGAATTGATTCGGTCAACTATAATTCGATTCGATGCGATGAATCGATTGTTTTCTAACAATCCGGCATCCCTAAGGTACACTCCACCTATGTCTGTTTCTGTTCTGTATCCGTGTCATCGGATAAAATCAAAAGCTGGTAGTCGAGGCTTACGGGGTCACTGATAACGAATTTGAATTGAAAATTTGAAATTTCAAGATCACGGATCTCATATGATGGACTAAAAATACAAAAAGTCATTTGATGAAACTAAAAGTCAGTACTCGGCGGGTTATATTGACTATCCTGAATTATTCAATTTTGGATGCAGAATCGTTATCAGTGACCCCAAAAAGCTCCAAGTATCAACTTTCGATTTCATTACACGATTTTTTGTATTTTTGATCCACCATATTAAAAAGCAGTGAATATTCAGATTCGAGATTTTCGTAATCACAATATATTTCAGCCACCATACATTCTCCCCCCGTTGGGAGTGTTAACGAACAAGGAACGAAAATGATACATTATCATACATAGTGTACAACCATTAACGACGTCTAAGCCTACATTTCGAGTGATTAATTCGCATGTCATAAATTCATAAACAGAGCAAAGAAAAAAAAGGGAAAATTTTTTTTTTTTCACTCGGAGCGTTTAACCAAGATACAAACAGCTGACGAGCGACTAATGTTCAAGTGTTGGTGGGTAATGCACATAACGAAGTGGTGTTTCTCTTGTATAATCCTTGTGCTGTTCTTACGGTGACGACTCTGACGACGCCATCGCCGCCAGGATGTAGCTCAACCACTCGTCCTAGTCGCCACTGCAAACAGGGTTGATTCTTGTCGACCAGTACAACCACAGCGTCTTGGGCAATGTTCGCGTGAGGATTAATCCACTTTTGCCGTTTTTGCAGTTCACTCAAATACTCGAGCTGCCATCTGCGCCAAAACTCCTGACGCATTTTCGTTATTAATTGCCATGATGCTAAGCAGTTGTCTGGAACACGAGCACAATCATTTTCTGGCAGCATCGTGAGGGGTTTACCGACGAGAAAATGTGCGGGTGTTAATGCGATCGGATCGTTCGGATCCGTGGAAATAGGACACAGTGGGCGCGAATTTAGAATCGCTTCGATCTCTGTTGCTAAGGTGCTAACCTCTTCGTACGTAAACAGGAGATCGCGCATGACGCGTTTTAGGTGATGCTTACACGACTTTACAGCAGCCTCCCAAAGACCGCCGAAATGTGGCGATAGGGGAGGATTAAAATGCCAATTAATTTTTGAGTTGGATGTGAACTCGTAGAGCCGCGTACGGAATTCGTCAGATTCTCTTAATGCGTAAAACTCGCGAAGTCGACTATTTGCCCCGACGAAATTTGTTCCGTTGTCGGAATACATATGGGCAGGTACGCCACGACGACTTACAAATCGTCGTAGAGCTGCCAAAAACGCATCTGTTGACAGATCGCTGACGATTTCTATATGAACCGCCTTAATTGACATGCAAATGAACACGCAACCATACACCTTAACGCTACCACGGTTACGATATTTTTTCTCCTTGACGAGAATAGGGCCGAAGTAATCGACACCTGTATGGAAAAACGCCGGTGCGTTATCAACCCTTGACTTAGGCAAGTCGGCCATTTTATACGCGACTGGTTTGGGTTGGAAGCGTATACATCTTACGCAGCGTCTGACTAATTTGCGTACTTGATTTCGACCGTCTACTATCCAAAATCTTTGACGTATATTATATAAAGTTGATTGAATTCCGGTATGGTGAAATTTCTCATGCATGTGTCGGATCAAAAGATCCGATACGTGATGACGAGAAGGGAGAAGTATTGGATTTTTTTGATCTGTCTGTATGTTGGCTCGATTGATTCGGCCGCCGACGCGGAGCAAACCCCCTTCATCGATTATTGGATTTAGTGATCCTAGTCTCGTGTCCTTTACTCTCCCCCCGATCGAAAGTCGATTAATTTCGTCTTGATAACATGATTGTTGTACGAGACGGATAACGCGCTGCTCTGATTTGTTTATTTCTTCTATCGTCAGATTGCCCTTGATCTTATTCACGCGTAAGAACCGTAAACAATACGCGACAACGCGAATCAACCTTGTGTACGATGAAAATCTTTCAAATATTTCATCCGACTGCAATTGCGAGACCATGCAAAATAATTTTTTTATTCCGGGTAGATTCTCGTGAGTTTTCTCAATAAACTGAGGCCACGTAGATTCGGGTTGGCTCAACCATGAAGGGCCTTGCAGCCATGACTCGTTTCTCAAGAACTTCTGAGGGAGTTGGCCTCGAGAGAGCGCGTCTGCTGGATTACATTCGGACCTGATATGTCGCCATTCAATGGTTTTACTAATTTCCTGTATTTCCGCAACGCGATTTGCTTCAAAAACCTTCAGCACGCTCGGATGTTTTTTTAACCATTGCAGAACTATAGTCGAATCAGACCAGAAAACAGTTTTATTAACGTGAAAGGTGAGTACTTTCTGTACTTGGCGATATAAACGCGCGAGAATTAACGCTCCGCAAAGTTCGAGTCGGGGAATTGTCTCCTCTTTAAGTGGTGCAACGCGGCCCTTTGAGCAAAATAATTGAACATGAATCGCGCCTTCCTTATTGCTAGAACAGACATATAAGGCAGCTCCGTAACCCGTTTTGCTTGCGTCACAAAATCCATGTATTTGAATGTTGATGGGATTATCAATCATTACATGACGATTGATTCTTAGATTGTTGATGCAAGAAAGTTGCTCGGCAAATGATCGCCACGCAGAATGCAATGCGGTTGGTACTGACTCGTCCCAATCAATTTTTGCCTTCCAACATTTCTGCATGAGGATTTTCGAGACAAGAATGATTGGACCGAGTAGCCCAAGAGGGTCAAAGATTTTTGCGATTTCCGTTAGAATATATCGTTTGGTGATTCTTTCAACAAGCAAAACAGGTTTGACGGTGTATAACAAAACGTCGTTCTGCGCGTTCCACGAAATACCTAATGTTTTGTGTACGGGATTTTCGTCAGTGATAAATTCTATATTTGTGATTTTCCTGGTCAAATTGTTCAGCGCTTGCGGGTGGTTTGACGCCCATTGACGTATGTCAAATCCACCACGTTTCAAAACTTCTATGACTTCGTCTCGAATCTTAACAATTTTTTCGAGAGTATCCGCTCCCGACAGTAAATCGTCGACATACAAATCGCGCGTCAAAGCCTCAGCGCCGATTGAGAATTCCGCGCTTTCGTCAGTCGCGAGTCTTTGTACGGTACGTATAGCGAGAAATGGTGCCGACGATACGCCGAACGTCACTGTGTTTAATTCGAAAACTCGTATCTTATCATTATGGAACCAAAATACGCGTTGATAGCGACGATCGTTAGGATGAACCCAAACTTGTCGATACATTTTCGCGATGTCCGCGGTAATCACGTATTTGTGGCTACGAAATCGCAAAAGGTGTTCGAACAATTTAAGTTGTATCGTTGGGCCCACCATAAGAATATCGTTTAATGATATTCCCTTATTTGTTTTAGCAGACGCGTCGAAAACTATTCGTCTTTTCGTCGTCAAACTCGATGATTTTTCCACTATGTGATACGAAAAATAATAACCGGGTTGTGACTCGTCAGTAGCTAGAGACATGTGACCTGACTCGATGCATTCATTCATGCTACGATGATACTCTTGTTTGAGTACCGGGTCGGCATTTAATCTTTTTTGCAATCCCATGAAACGCCGCAGAGCTATTGACCGAGAATCGCCTAACTCTCTATCGGTGGTACGAAATGGTAAACGAACTGTGTATCGTCCTGAAAGTTCACGAGTGACGTTTTGTTTGAAATGCATCTCACAATCTGTAAGTTCCGATAAATTCGCTTGATTTACGTTTGAATCGTCTAACAACCAAAATTTCGCGATCTGATCCTTCAACTCGATTAATTGACATGACACGCGATTCCCGATCTTAGCGTTTAGTCTTCCACCGGCGACTACCCAACCAAGTTGAGTTTTTTGCATAAAGAGATCACAACCATCTCGTGATAGATCACACTGTCCTATCGATAATAACGATAGTGTGACTCCAGACCCGAATAGAACATCAATTTTTTGCGGCAGATGAAACTGCGGATCGGCGAGTTTCATGTTTCTCGGAATATTGAGCGATTCGCGAGGAAAAGTTTCGTTCGGCACCTTATCGGCAATTTTCGGAATTACCAACAGAGTTAGCGTTTTACTGAAGTTATTATGTATTGAGTAAAATGTACATTCAACTGCACCCCTTGATACTGTGTTTGTATTGTCGATCATTCCCACAGCGAGCGAACACGCACGTACCGATAGTTTTAATTTTTTCACGAGCTCCTCCGTGATAAAGTGTGCTGTTGAACACGTGTCTAATAGAGCGCGACATTTTTCAAACCGACCGTTCGAATCCTTGACACGGATTTGAGCACTCATCATTAATTGTGATTGTAAGACCCGCGTTGTAAAACTATGTGCTACTGAGTCTAGTCATGTCGTGTTTTCCTTTGATTTAGAATCGTTCGCGTTACTCAATTTTGTTGGCTCCTGATTCGGAGTTGCACTATAAGTCTCACTGTGTAAAAGCGTATTATGGAATTTTGGGCAATTTTTGCAGTGTGATGCGTTGCATTTACCGCCATGTGTGCGTAGGCAATTTTTGCACAAATTCGCCCTTTTCACAGCGTTCCATCGTTGTTGTACCGTCATGTTTTGAAACTCGCGACACTGATAGACAAAATGTTTTTCCCTTTTGCAAACCGAACAATTGGCCGAGGTTCCGGTCATGAGTGTACGCGCGCCGTCTGAACCCTTACGCATTTTCGTATTACTTTGTTCCTTCCCGGAGAACGATCGTTTCTTATTCGGTTCTTGTTTTGAACGTGCCGAATCTCGCTCAATGGTCAAGAGGCGGAACGCGGTTTCCGACACGAATTTATACAACTGTTCCAGTGTTGGAGAGACATCTAGATTAAGGGTTTCTTCCCATTTGGCGCGAATGTTGTGAGGTAATGTGCGTTCTAATATCCGAACCAAGAGATGCTCATCCGGTTTCACATTTAATGACGCGAGCATATTTACGTGTTGCCGCATGTCGTCGATGAGTCTCATCAATCCCTTATGTGTTGCCTTTATTTGAATTGGTAATTCAAGAATCGCGTCTAAATGTTTCGACACTAGAATACGGATTTTATCGTACGAATCTAGAAGCAGTTTCCATGCCGTTTCGTAATTGTCTTCACTTACGTTATAAATCAATATTTTGTTCAACGCGTCACCTTCGAGACAATTTTTTAAATAGATGAATTTTTGCAATTTTGTTATGTCTTCGCGGGAGTCAATCATCGTGAGAAATGTATTTTTGAATGACAGCCATTTCTCAAGATCGCCGTCAAATTTCGGCAAATCAGTTACGGGTAATTTTAGACGACGCGTGCCGTCGACTGTTAACGATGTTGTATTTAACCCATTAACAGATAGTGGAGTGTGAGGTGGAACGTTCGTCTCGATCCTTGTCACAATCGCATAGAATCTATCTTGTAGCACATCAAACTCCGCGAGTTGTTCGTTATTCGGTTCGACTAATACCGCGAATTCATCGTTTAATTCCTCATATGCCTGAAATTGTTCTCTCAATCGGTTCAAGCGCAATTTTATGTTCATAGGCTCTAAGTCCGCATCTTCCACGATTTTTTCAAGTTTAGTTAATTGCGTTTTCAACGTTGTACGTTTTTGATTTATATACTTCACACGCTCATTCATTTTGGACGGGTATTAAAGGTCGTGTTGGGTGAAGGAGCGTACTGATTGAATCCCCGAAAACGACACCGTCACTGTTTATTGAGGCACTGCGTACGAGCACTATGCTGCGAGACTATCGGAAGACGCGACGAAACTGTCGACTCAATTCATTAGTTCGAGAAATTTCATATTGCGGTAGTCGATCCTTACTAACATAGGCGCTCCCTCTCCTCTCTAATTAAAATACAGAGGATGATTCTCCTTAGAACGGCAAGGCTCGCGATGTAATACATACTCCGATATACCAGTCCCGACTCGACGCCTGTGCCATGCGACGATGCCGACCACGGTCTGTTATTGTTTACGTTTACGTTCGTGCGCGAAGCAAGCGTCGATCGACAACAAATTTACTCCTATCGTGGATTATAAATGGTCGAATACCTAACTCATACCAAACGATGGTCATCTATGGTGAATAGCGTAGTGGTTGTATGCGTACGACGACGATGGCGAGCGATCGTAACGTCACTTATTCTTGAAATAGTGTAATATTATTATTTTTAATTGTGGGTTCGAATCCCACTTCTGACACCATTTTGTATTGTCGAAAGTCCTCCAATGCGGAGTTCCTTCGTATTTTCGTTATTTGTATTATATTATCGAATATTGCGCGATCTAGCAACGCTAAGTTCTAATTCTACCATGAAAAGGATCTAGAGCTGTTGCTGTCCTAATGGTAAAAAAGATAGAATTGTTAAGGATCCGAGAATCTGAGCTGTTGCCGTTCTCGTGACCCCTTTAATAATATGCATTGGTTGATTTATTGTTGATTAAATTATATGATTGATTAGTGGTATTGTTGACGCTCCTTGCGTAGAGCGTGTGTTCACGTCCGCGTCTAGATCTCTACTCCCCTATTCACGCACGCGCTTTCCACCCAGCCGCGTCAGACTTGGCATCGTCGTCTGCGCGAGTCGCCAGCGCGCCGCTGCTTAGCGTTCGAAGCAGTGAATATTCAGATTCGAGATTTTCGTAATCACAATATATTTCAGCCACCATACATCCGTGATCTCAAATTTACAAAATTGAAAACCTCTGAATATGAACTTCAGGTTTCAACAAAGGATTTTTGCAATTTTGGATTCCCTTAATTGAATCCGCCATCGTGAATTTTCACATTTCAAGGTCAGATTCGTAATCAGCGACACCAAAAACCTCCGATGACCAACTTTTAATTTCATCAAATGATATTTTGTAATTTTGGTTCCATGTTGGATCCGCCATTTTTAATTTTCAAATTCCGAGCTCAGATTCGTGATCAGTGTATTCGAAAACCCCGTAATCGATCATCAATTTTTTTTCTTCGCTGCTATGGCATACTTATTTGTTAGTCGTCGAATTAATCAAATGATATTTTGTAATTTTGGTTCCATGTTGGATTCGCCATTTTTAATTTTCAAATTTCGAGCTCAGATTCGTGATCAGTGATTTCGAAAACCTCGTAATCGATCAACAATTTTTTTTTCTTCGTTGCTATAGGCATACTTATTTGTTAGTCGTCATGGATACGATTGTTTATTCGTTGCTAAGCAATTGACAAAATTGCATACTTATTTGTTAGTTTTCATGGATACGATTGTTTATTCGTTTCAAAGCAATTGACAAAATTTTGTTTTCGTTACTATAGACATATCAATATTGTTAGTTTCTATGGTGACAATCAAACATGAAGTTGGCTGTCATCGAGCAACCAATCACAGCACGAATAAAATGAGGAGAATCGAACTCGCAATTCGACATTCGATTGCCCATGAACTATTTATTTAGGGATTCCTTTTTTTTTCTTTCATAGTTTCTTTCATTCTATATAACTTGTCACAACCAATGAAATTTTCCCTTTTCTTCAAACGAGCCGAAACATAATTATACCCTACTAACCCTAATTAAATCTCCCAGAGATACGATAAGAACTTGACGATAAAATGGACCACCGTTGCGTCACTCACAACATCCGAGCACGTGTCGTATTAGACCCTAAACACTTTTCCGAAAATACGAGAAATTCAATAATCAGCTTCGATGATCCGAGCCACAGCCGTCACCCCAGCACGTTCCTAAGTCATGTAAGAACCCAAATATACGTGTGCCGTGTTTTCCTGAAAACTTCAAAGCCGAAAATGCTGAGGCGACTACTCTTTTGACCCCGGATTAGGAAATCAATTGCGATGATCGAATTTACTCCCAACAAGCACAGAAAATGCCCTGTCATCAGTTATTTTCGCGCTATATAAAGCCTTGATTTTCCAAAAGGAAGCGCACTCCGTTCCGCACCTCGAGTCGCGATTGTACTGTTTGTAGTAGTCCGGTTTGTCAGACAGTTCTCTGTCATCATTTTTACTCTACGGTTTTACTTTACGGTTTGTCAGACAGTTCTCTGTCATCGTTTTTACTCTCAAAGATTTATTTTATATTAAGAAGACAAGTCCAAAAGTAAGTACATTATAAAACCGTGTTCAAGTCTCTAATACCCCCGGGTCCTCAGCGAGAACACGACACCTCCTCGGTAAGGTACCAAAAATATGTAAAATTATCAACAAGTTTGTATAACTTATTGTACAAGAACTAACCATTTATTACATTAAAAACCAGCATATAGAATCTCTGTATTCATATTATTTATTACTATCCTTCCCGAGCTACAACTAAACCAGAAGCAATATCTCTCGAGATTTATGGGCATTCACCCACGACACTCTCAGAAGTGTATCTACATCTACGCGTGTGTATAAAATCTGAAGGAAAAGTCAATAGATAGTCTCTGTATCAAGAGACTCGGTAGAGTCTCAGGACAAGTACATTGACAGCCTGTCGTCTGCTGGCCCGAGGCTCGCCGAGACTATACTTTCTCGAAACAAAACTTTTCGCGGTAGTGGGGGTAAAATTGGCATGACATTTTATTGAATTACGAAGCTCAGAAGCAATTGAGAAACTTAAAAATTGAACTTTTAGCTAATTAAGAAATTCTCTTTCGATTGCGCCCAAAATCAGCATGATCGGTCGCGTAATTGCTGAGAAAAAACTTTGCACGGGCTCAAGATTATGCTAAAGTTACCAACACATAAAAGATTTCACGTGTCTGTATACAACACCATCAAAGGCCTCTTGTCGCCAGCTATAACCCATTTTCATGAAAGCCAATCTCCAGTGACAGCTGCAGAGAGAGCAATGACTACTACGTTCACACGGAACTCTTATTCCGGATTAATTAATCGGGTTTATTATGCCCGATATATATGTATATACACCCCATTATAACCAAATCGGAATAAGAGTGCCGTGTAAGCGTAGTGTATGACGTCTACACAGTGAAATGGTTATTAACGGAGTTTTGACATA
>JBBLXU010003749.1:0-10831 GCA_037893425.1 Campoplex nolae | reverse complement strand
TTTTTTTTGGCCTTTACTTTTCCCTTTTCAGGTTACGGCCCACTTTGCTCCCTTCCACCCTCTTCTACCTCTCCTACCTCTCCTCCTCTTATCCCTGGGTATCTGGTCAGGGTCAGTAACCAGACCCCAGGGCCCACGTACGCGAAGTCTCCTGCAGCCGTCCGTGCGGCTACAGTCGGTCCTGTGTTCGCCTCGCGGCGGCAGAGCTACGTCACGCCTTGTCACGAGAAGAGTTGGCCATGGGCGGAGCTAATCACGCCCATATTTTTATTCTTCTCGTGACAAGTCTATGCCACCGGGAATTGAACCCCGGACCTGCTGATGCTCTGGTTAAGAGGCAAGCACGCTAGCCACCAGACCAGAGCGCCGGTCTCTTGGTTTTCTTCGTGAATAAGTTTGTTCGCGTGGGCAAAAGCGTCTACTAATTCGCGAGCTTCTTCCGGTCTTGTACCGTCAAATCGAGGAATTGAACTACGCGCTTCTTTTAGAGACATGGTACCTCTGAGTCTGTGAGAATTATTGAGAGGGTTATTTCTGAGGTCTACATATATATTATTTTCTCCATTATCACACTTTCCGTTATTGCCGTTTCTGTTATCTCTACCGTTTCCGTTATCTCTACCGGTTCCGCTACCACCAGCTTGTTCGTGATCTGCCATGTTTGCGGTTATTTGGGGATTTTCAGTCAAATTAAGCGCTGATAAATTATCGAGATTTACTATTTCTATTACGGAATCGTCTAAAGAACCATCAGACTCGAAATCAGATTTTATAGGGTCCACATGTATATTATTTCTTTGTTTAACAACGGGCTCGTCATTAGATCTTACTTTTTCTCGTTCGAATTGGACTTTAGTATTAAGGTTGTTTCCGAACAAATCGACGTATGGTAGAATTTTTTTAATTTGAGCTCATATCTTAAAGAGAATGTTCATTTGTGTCGATATAGATGGATTCAGCGTTATTTTGTTTTATAAAAATGTGAAAACTACGTCATTGCCTACTTAATTTAATCGTACTCATGTTGTATGTTTTTTGTTCTGTTCTCTCTCATAATAAAAACCGTCACCTAACAAGGATGGCCTTTCGTATATAAAAGGTTTGGTGTTAATAAAAGTGTACTTTTATTAAATAATCAAAAGGTTATGGGCCCAGGTCTTCAGGGCATGAACAAATAATCAGTGTGTGAAAAGTGGAGAAGAAAATCGTCACATCGAAGTACGCTACCCATTCAATTTCAATATTTTCGGTGACCGAAAATTGGGATAGCGAGGTCAAGATGGACAAGCTCAAGAATTTTCACATTCAAAAGTTCAATGGGAAAAATTTTCAGCTCTGGAAATATCAGATGGAAATACTTTTTCGAGTAGAAGGGGTACTCGATTTAGTAAAGAAAACATCGATTCGTCCGCAATTAGACAACGATGCAAGACAAAAATGGGACGATTTGAATGCGAAGGCAATGCTCATAATTTCCACCAGCATGGAATTTGAGCATTTACAAACAGTTATGGCGTGTACCACGGCACCAGATATGTGGGCACGATTGAAAATAATTCATGAACAACGCTCAGCGATAAATAAGGTAACGCTTAAACAACAATTTTTCAACTACCGAATGACCGAAACAGACACGATTGCTCAGCATGTAACTAAGGTCGAATCAATGGCTCAAGCTCTAATTGATGTAGGAGAAAAATTAAGCGATATAGATAAAGTTGCAAAGGTTTTGGGAAGTCTTCCTTTCAAATATGGTGCATTTGTAACTGCTTGGGATTCCTATGACGAAACGAAACAAACTTTCGATAATTTGACAGCAAGATTACTTAAAGAAGAGCAACGGTTGAGTCTCGGTGACGATATGGCAACAGCATTTACTGCATTAAACGTAAAAAAATTCGAGAATCCGGGAAAAACGCGAGACGAAAACAGTTCTAAGATTAATAAAAGGAACAAGAAAAATGTAGAATGCTATTTCTGTCATAAGAAGGGCCATTTCAAGTCGGAGTGTAGGAAGAGATTGGGATCACAAGAAAATACGCACTATAAAGATGGCAATGCTTACAAAAATCAAGCATTGGTTGTCGAAATAAAAAATCTGTCGGTAACCGGGTGCGAAAATGTTTGGTTAGCAGATAGCGGTGCCTCTAAACATATGACTTCGCAAAAGGAGTGGTTTTTGAATTTAAAACCAACGGAATCTAAAACACCAGTGCAAATCGGTGACAACTCGATTGTTTATGCTGAGGGAATTGGCTCAATTCAAATTATGGCATTAGTGCAGGGACGATGGGAACCACGTACTCTCGAAGATACTTTATACGTGCCGAAACTGGGAAAAAATCTGTGCTCAATTGGAGCAGTAACAAATAAGAATTTAGAGGTGACGTTCGATAAAAACAAGATCGAAGTGCGAAACGAGGGCTTAGTCGCTACTGGAATAAAGCTGAAAAATCAGTGTTACAAGATGCTTTTCAGAACAATTGGTACTGAGCAAGCAAATCTCGCTACAGTAGATCCCGCAATCCTATGGCACGAACGTATGGGTCATATGAACTTTCGTAGTCTCAAACAAATGGCCGATGAAGGAAAAATACCAGGGTTAAAAATAAAAAGTATCGAGGGACTTTTTTGTGAAGCGTGCCAATTTGGTAAGTTACATCTCAAACCATACAAAGATAATTTACAAGAACGTGCAAAGAAACCAAGTTCAAGGAACCAAAGATATGGGAATTAAATACAGTGGGAGTCACATAGATTTCACTGCTTATTCTGATGCTGATTTCGCGGGTGATTTGGATACAAGGCGATCTACCACAGGCTATATCACTTTAATGGCTGGAGGTCCTGTAACGTGGTCATCGCATCGACAAAAATGCATATCACGTTCAACAACAGAAGCGGAATATGTAGCAGCGTCAGATGCTTCTCAAGAAGTGACCTGGCTTCGAACGTTGCTTCAGGAACTTCACATTGACTTGAAGAACCCAACGCCACTCAATATGGACAATCAAAGTGCTATCCGCTTGACGCATAATACGGAACATCACAAGAAAACTAAACACATTGATATCAAATATCATTATATTCGAGAATGTGTCGAAAACAATTTTATAAAAATAAGTTACGTTCGAACTGAAGAGCAACTGGCTGATATTCTTACAAAAGCGGTGCCTCGCGACAAGTTTTTTATAAATCGAACTTCACTTTCCATTAGTAAATAACGAGTGGGAGTGTCGATATAGATGGATTCAGCGTTATTTTGTTTTATAAAAATGTGAAGACTACGTCATTGCCTACTTAATTTAATCGTACTCATGTTGTATGTTTTTTTGTTCTGTTCTCTCTCATAATAAAAACCGTCACCTAACAAGGATGGCCTTTCGTACATAAAAAAGGTTTGGTGTTAATAAAAGTGTACTTTTATTAAATAATCAAAAATTTGCATGCTAAATTAATTTCAAATTTTTCGTCTGTACCGATGAGGAGATAATTGATGTCAAAGTTGACCACTTTAACACGCGATGCATAGGCAGAGCATAGGAACTCTTCATATTTTCATCTGTAGTAATTAAACGCTCTGATAGACATTTTTTTTTCTTTTGAGTGTGTGCTGCTTGAAAATATGAATTGTACAGAAAAAGCAGAAAATTTTTGTCTGTATAATTTCGTAGATAATCGAATTGAAACATCGAAGTTGTTGTTACTTTTATACGGGCAAACGTGACAGTTTCGTGATGCGGCAACACCGTTCACTCTCGCTGTCTCGCTCGCTGCTACAGCTCGACAGCCACGCATGCGCGCGCACACACACACACACCGTAGCAATGCACGAGCATCGGGTTTGCTTCATAAAATCATGCATTTAATTGTTCAAAATTTTTTTTAAATAAAAAAAATGATGAGAAGAAAAGGGGTGATAATAAATACTGTTATAAATAATAATAAAGTGTGAGAGTTGTGTAATTTAAATAACGAATCAAATTGGTTTTGGTATTGCTTTTTTAATAGATAAACACGTTTTACATTTATAACTTTTCTTATAAAAAAAAAAAACAGTCTTTTACAACTCTTTGGTCGTTATAAACAGCATTCGTTAAACGTGTATCAACTTTTTATCCTACTTATATATTTTTTAAACGTGTATCAACTTTTTATCCTACGTGTATATTATTGTGTGCGGTAAAAAGGCGATATTTTTTTTTGCTTGCATCCACTGAAAAAAGTTGAGTTATGGTAAGAAAAGAAGCATGCTGTAAGAAGAGCTCAAAATTAAATTATTTCGCGAAGCGCATTGCATTTGAAGATTTTCCATAAGAATAACACAGGAAAATAATGTGGTCTCTGAACATTGTGTTACAACTCTTGAGGAAAAAATCGCACAGAAATTTCACCAACATATGTTTGTAGAGAATCGAATTCCCTACAAAAAAAGTCCTTACGAGCAATACGCTCAGAACAACCGTTCTATTTTTATGGCGGTTCAAAGTTGGATGGATGAAAAAAAATTATTCAATAGGCTATCACGCTTAAATTTTTGCTTAATGGAAAAAAATTTATAGAGTTTTTTGTTGAGAACTATTTACTTTGCCGAAATAAGTCAATAGGACCATTGAGAAAGTAATTGTTTCATCACTTCAAAGATGAAATATAATTTACAACAGAATCTTATCGTCAATTTTGGAAAAAGATATATTCATTATTGCCAATTAAGCATGATTACAAACAGAGGTAAACAACAAAAAGGACAATGGTTATTCATAATTGCATTGTCTTTACAATGAAGTTCAATCAGTGTTTTTTAGGGTTTGTTTGTTGCAATTAGGATATTTTAGACAATGACGGTGTACTTTGCCTAGTAGGTTTTGCAGTTACTCTTCGTTTTTTTTCAATGAGTGGTTCACCTACAACATGTTCGATGACGTCATTAAGAACTCATAGTTGCTGGAAAAAATTGAAGCAAGTTGAAAAATCTGTATCTTCTGGCCACGACGGAATATCTACCTCAAGAAATTTATAAGGCTACCCGAATTGTTTGAAAAGAAGAGTAGACTGTAAAAAAAGTTGAGAAAATAACATTTACTTTTCCCAAACAGTAGTTTGGAGTGATTGAAAATTAAGTCTAGGCTTCACAAAAAGTCGTGAAATAAATAAATTTTTCGAAAGCATTAATATTCAGATTTATTAGAAACCAATATCGATGAATCTTCTAATAAAATTTTTTTTCAATTAATTTTGCCGAAAAAAAATCAGAATACAAAAAAAATCCCGATACAGAAAAAAATTTGGAACGGAAAAAAAATTCGGACAGAGTTTACAAGTGAGAAAAATAGGTATTTTTGAGAATTAAGCACGGAATTTCCTTAGTAGTGCGACGATTTCTTTCTAAATGATGTTGTTGAGTTATTTCGATAAAGTGAACAATTCCCTATAAAAAAAAACCCTATAAATTCCTTTCCGTTGAGCAAAAATTCAAGCGTGATAGCCTATTGAATAATTTTTTTTCATCCATCCAACTTCAAACCGCTATAAAAATAGAACGATTGTTCTGAGCGTATTACTCGTAAGGACTTTTTTTTGTAGGGAATTCAATTCTCTACAAAAATATGTTGGTGAAATTTCTGTGCGATTTTTTCCTCAAGAATTGTAACACAATGTTCTGAGATCACATTATTTTCCTGTGTTATTCTTATGGAAAATCTTCAAATGCAATGCGCTTCGCGAAATAATTTAATTTTGAGCTCTCCTTGTAGCATGCTTCTTTTTATACCATAACTCAACTTTTTTCAGTGGATGCAAGCGAAAAAAAAATATCGCCTTTTTCCGCACACCCTAGTGTATATTAGGGTGTGCGGAATAGGGTGATTCAGAAAAACTTACGGTCCATGTACCCTCGGGTTCAAACCGACATTAAAAGCAATCCTACCGAGCCGTTTTAAAACATTTTAAATAGTTTTCAAATGACAAGCAAAAGAATTTTGGTTTTTTGAGCCAATAGGAAGGCCGCTTTCAGCCATGATACGCGACGCCTCAGGGTCGGATTATGCTCGCATTGAAAGCCAAAATTCTCGTCTTTTGTTTCAGAGGCAATGTTACTCAAGCGCTTTACGCACGCGATCTTTCTTTTTTTTTGCGTGATGTCAGCATCATGTTATGAATGAAGAAGTGACATATGAATTTGGATATTGACCATACATTTGACAGATGTTTGACAGATAGAAAGCTGCAGCACATCGATTCTTAACTGACGTCGCTGTTCGATCGGAACTGCAACTTTCGGTGGATTAATCTCCAAAATAATCAATCTCCAATAAATAAGGATAATAGGAATTATGATTCATGAAGGCGGAAATGATGAAAATTTCAGTATAACAAAACTTTACACAAACAATTGTTACGATTTATTTTTCGTTGAATTTTATTTATAAAACAAAGAGCATATGATATTTTTCCATATTGCGCTAGGAATGGAATAACTCTACCCAATTAATAATTTCCTTATGATAGAGAAATTAATTGATAAAAAGAAGGAGGGAAAAAAATTTGGAATTATCGTGGTGATTCTCGCAGTATGAGCGCCTTGTACAACATCGGATTCATTTCTTTTGATAGTCTACTGCGATGGTTTTGATACTGTAGTCAAACTACGAGCTGTCTCGGGTCTATAATTCTTTGCATTATTCTGGAGAGATGAAACCAGCGAGCGTGGACGTAATTTCTGTAATCGTGTACTAAATGTGATGTGGAGAATAATCCACCGATATCGGTTCCATCTCAATACCTGAAAAATTATCATTTTTATACACAGTCATCTCGACTGAAAATGATTAAGAAATGCTAATTACGATCGAATAATGTTTTTGTTGGAGTCGGAATGAATCCGACTATTTTTGCAGATTATTCTGTTGTAGAATACGTTTTGTATGAAGAATCAATCGTACGAAACATCGGTTTCATCCCTTTAGATAGTGTACTGCAATAGTTTTGGTACTGTAGTCAAACTACGAGCTGTCTCGGGTCTATAATTGTTTGCATTATTCTGAAGAGATGAAACCAACGAGCGTGGACGTGATTTCTGTAATCGTTTACTAAATGTGATGTGGAGAATAATCCACCGATATCGGTTTCATCTCAATACCTGAAAAATTATCATTTTTATTCACATTCATCTCGACTGAAAATGATTAAGAAATGCTAATTACGATCGAATAATGTTTTTGTTGAAGTCGGAATGAATCCGACTATTTTTGCAGGTTATTCTGTTGTATTACAGAAATCACGTCCACGCTCGTTGGTTTCATCTCTTCAGAATAATGAAAAGAATTGTAGACCCGAGACAGCTCGTAGTTTGACTACAGTACCAAAACCATTGCAGTACACTATCTAAAGGAATGAAACCGATGTTTCGTACGATTGATTCTTCATACAGAACGTATTCTACAACAGAATAATCTGCAAAAATAGTCGGATTCATTCCGACTCCAACGAAAACATTATTCGATCGTAATTAGCATTTCTCAATTATTTTCAATCGAGATGAATGTGTATAAAAATGATAATTTTTTTATCAATTAATTTCTCTATCGTAAGGAAATTATTAATTGGGTAGAGTTATTCCATTCCTAGCGCAATATGGAAAAATATCATATGCTCTTTGTTTTATAAATAAAATTCAACGAAAAATAAATCGTAACAATTGTTTGTGTAAAGTTTTGTTATACTGAAATTTTCATCATTTCCGCCTTCATGAATCATAATTCCTATTATCCTTATTTATTGGAGATTGATTATTTTGGAGATTAATCCACCGAAAGTTGCAGTTCCGATCGAACAGCGACGTCAGTTAAGAATCGATGTGCTGCAGCTTTCTATCTGTCAAACATCTGTCAAATGTATGGTCAATATCCAAATTCATATGTCACTTCTTCATTCATAACATGATGCTGACATCACGCAAAAAAAAAAGAAAGATCGCGCGCATAAAGCGCTTGAGTAACATTGCCTCTGAAACAAACGACGAGAATTTCGGCTTTCAATGCAAGCATAATCCGACCCTGAGGCGTCGCGTATCATGGCTGAAAGCGGTCTTCCTATTGGCTCTAAAAACCAAAATTCTTTTGCTTGCCATTTGAAAACTATTTAAAATTTTTTTAAACGGCTTGGTAGGATTGCTTTTAATGTCGGTTTGAACCCGAGGGTACATGGGCCGTAAGTTTTTCTGAATCACTATCTTCTTCTACTTTTCTGACTGACTATCGTACTTTCAATAACTTCGATAATTTTTTGAATAATTCTCTTATTCTTTGTTATTTTTGGTTTTTTATTTCCAACATCCTCTGTTAGAAGCTTTTCAACTCCTTCTTTGCCTTTTTCGGTGTACTCTTTTTTTATCGCTTCATACGTTATTCCCGCTTTGGAAATTCTTTTCATCATCATCTTTGACACCGTATCTTTCAAAGGAGCCAAAGTTATAAAAATCAAAGGCGCGAAGAAGCATATGACGTCATCTATCAAATCTTTTTTAGTAATTTGTGCAGAGGTTATTTGTTCTAAAATTTGAACATCGTATAGAGCGTCATGAAAATTTCCATTGCTGTCAATATTCAATATGTCCCTCGCCAACGTTGATAATTTAAACATTCTTGCGCCTTTTATTTCAGGCAGCTTTTTTCGCAGAATAGACAGGGTATCTACGTGTCCCGAAATGATACAAAAATCCTCCAGCATGCAACAATTCTGGACAGCTCGGAATAAAAATGATTCGTCAAATGTTGCATTGTGTGCCACAAGCAAACATGAATTTGATGTGATGTTCAAAAATTGGCAGAATTGAAGAAAAGCATCATTCAATGGAATTGTTGGAACTTCTTTTCCGTGAACGAACAATTTTCCTCTAATATTTCGCATCCCTGTTACTTGGGAAGCTTCTTGACCGATTTCCTGCGTAGGGTTGATATAGGTAGAAAATTCACGCCCCTCACATCGAGCTGCTATCTGCAATATATCTTCAGTTTTACCGAAACCAGAAGTTTCTATGTCGAAAAATACAATCTGGCAACTTTCAGATGGACGAGAGAAATTCAATGTCCCTATGTCAACAACAGATACATGTCCAGGAGTTGCTCCTACTTCACTCAACTCTATGCCGCAGTTACGCTGATATTGCACTCCTTCGTTATTTTCATTTTTCTTCTTTAAACTTTCTCTTTTTTTCGCCAAGAAAATTCTCCGACATTTTGTTGTTTTCAATTCAATTTTTTCGTTCCTTGATTTTCGAATCTCATTCTGTTTTTTCGCAAATTTGGCAGTTTGTGTACCAGGTGATAGTGACAGTTTTTTTTCGATGAGCATCAAGTGTTCATCACCTTCGTTTCTGTTTATCACTGCGCCTGCAACTCGAAAATCTGCTGATGCACTTAGAGAATAACTGCGTCCTTTTGGCATCCGGTGCGCCACCACTCCATTAAAATTCTCTTTAGATTGACTTGTAGCGTTAACAGAAAATTTAGAGGCTTTATTGGCGTACTTTGAAAGATGATCGTACAAAGTGCAATAAAGATCGTTATTTTCGAGTGTTATTGTTCCTTTCTTCATTTCATCGCGGTGACACCAATCCCCACAGTTCTCATGTAGACCATATACGTGGTCCCTAATTGTAAGGATACACGCTTTCAACTTTTCGGCGTTGCCGACATTTTGAGCTAATGCATAAGAAAAGCATTTTTTTAAATGCGTAATGACACCTTATTTTCCTAGCTCGCTGTACTTCTTTTCTTTTTTCAACTTGTAAAGCCCCTTTACAAAGTTTCTTGTCAAATGAATTCGACAAGATAATTTAAATATTTTGTGAACACTCCCGTTCAAAATTGCAGAAATTGTGGAGCTATCATCATCTCCAACAACCGCACGAACATCGACTCCACAACTTTTCAGTACGTCACTGTTGTTGACTAATTGAGCTCCTAAATCGGGCTCCATCGCCTTGGCACTGCCTTCAAAATTTTTACGGCAATCGTGGTCATTGGGAGAATGACCTTTGTCACAGCGCTTGCATTTTCGGTTTCGCGTACCGTAGTCGAGAATTTCTTCGATGGAAACCCTATTATTGTGCCGTATCCATTGAGGCTATCGTAGCTTTTGCCGTTCCCCCTCTTGCTCCAACCCATATCATAAGAAACGATGATATGTACAATATTTCCGACAGCAGCGTCAAAATTTTCTACACATCGAGGTGACATTTCTGCATCTTGCAGAGTGGTAGTCGAATACAAAGTTTGTAGCTGTGGATATAACTCGTCGAGGATTTCAAGCGGTCTGAAAGGACATTAAAAAGGAACCCAAACGGATTTATGCACATATTTCAATTTTTTTTCCTTGTACATTTTTATTTTTGCTCTCAACCATACAATAAGAACGCTATCTACTTTAACTATCATAAGAGATATACGAAATTGTGTTAGGGATTCGGCTAGGACGTTGAAAAAAACGCAGCACTTAGAACTGGAATAATCGTGAGACTCGGTAGAGTCTCGGGACAAGTACATTGACAGCCCAGTCGTGCACTGGCCCGAGGCTCTCGTCGAGATTATATTATCTCGGAATAAAATGAATTTCAATTGTCGGGGTATTTGAAATATATGTACAATACAGCAAATTTTTCATGAGTCAGAATAACTCTGAAAAAGATCTTACAATTCACGACATAATTGCTCCATGCGTTCAATTGTTGCTTCTCGTTCCTCCTCGGTAGCTCTCTTGCAACTTTCTTTCGCTGCTTCCTCCAGCGCTGAACCAACTTCTTCTTCATATTTTTTGAATATGTGGTCACTCA